>JAADVN010000793.1:0-13229 GCA_023335535.1 Globisporangium spinosum | reverse complement strand
CGTTGAAGTTGCGGCCGATGAACACGCCCACGACCATCGAGAGCAGCGCGATGAGCGCCGCCACCCAGTACGACACCTGGTGCGCCGATGCAGACGCAGATGCAGCACCAGTCGACTTGTCATCCCCCGACGAGCGCACTTTGGCGACACAGTGTGTCTTTGAGGAGCAGCTCCGCTGTCTTGTACGCATACAGTTCCGGGTTCACGATGGTTGGACGTCCGAGATTGTACAGTTAGTAGTGAGCATCAGGTCCACGGCAGCTGTGGGCGTGTCAGCGATACTATACCACTGTTTAGCATCTCAACGAGAAGCTCACAGACGCAAGACATGACGATGCCGAATGCAAAGACCCGAGCTCCTGCTGATGACGGAGAAGCTGCTGTGAGGATGCACAGCGAGGTGGCGGAGTGTCACCGCCAGCACGAGACCATCGTGGGGGCCGTCGCTGCTGCAGTGGAAAGCGGGAAGCGAATCAACGTGGAAAGGCTCCGGGCACAAGCCCCGAGCCAATCTCGCGCCGCCCTCTACTCCCAGGTCGCGCAGATAAAGAAGCGTCTTCTCCGCTCGCGTGGGTTGCAGAAGAACCGAGATCTGAGCGTCGACGGCAGCACTGGGAGCGCTGCTGAGCGACCTCACCAAGACCAACAGAGTCTGGTTACTTCCCAAGCAAATGCTGCGAGCGGTTCCGAGACAACTTGTGTGCCGAGGTGGCCAGATGTGCCGCATTCTGATGCGCGATCGCGCATACAAGTAGAGAGGGAAAGCGACCGTCCGGCACTCACTGGAGTAGCTGATGAAGGCTCTGCACCTCCCTCACATTGCATTGCGAGTGGCGATTGGAGCGAGAGCCAAGCCGAACGCCAGATGCTTGCGCTGCCAATAAGAAATGGAGAGCTACTGGTAGAATGGGGACCTAGTGACCCAGGGCGAGATGAGTTTCAAGAATTGCAGATGCGTATCCGGGCACTCGAATTGATCATCGCCAGGGACGCGTAGAGACTCCAAGTTGAGCTGGAAGCGAGCAACGTACTAATTAATCAAGTACAAGACCGCCTGGCAGACGCGACTGCAATCCTAGAAGAGGTCCGCACTCTGGCAACACGAGTTGGAGATGCGAGAGCCGACCTGTCAGCGAATAACACCAACGGTAGTTGATTAACGCTTGCTTGGTATTCACTCCATCTGTCACCAAATGTGAGGATTGGGGAGTTGGAGGTGAAGTAGTCTAGGAAGCGTAGCAGCTATCCACTGTAGCGGTTGATCAGATGCGCAGGAGGCACCTCGTCCATGATCGAAGCGTTGGTGTCGATATACTGCTTGATGGTGGTCTTGCGATCGCCCAGGAACGTTGTGCTCACAAAGTTGTCGTAGACATCCTGCCATCACATGCGCATCGCAGCAAGCAGCATTAATCTTCGACCTCAGAGAGTCAATAGCTCGACAACGATGGCGAATTTGAATCACGTTCAGTAACCTACCTCGCCGAGCTTCTTCACGGCTAGCAGGCAGTGGCGTAGGTACACCTAGAATGGTACGCAGACGATCAAAGCAGTTTTCATTTGGGTTGACTGGAGCTCTTCACAGTGATGAGCAGGTTGAATAGATGCGTTGAACAACATACCCGGCATGGCAGGATGCCGCTGCCCTGGTCCCAGTCCCAAATACTCTCGAGGCCGTACTGCTTGTACTTGACATCGAAGATCTCTTGTCCTCTGTCGATGGTGAGTAGCAAAAAGAAGCACACTGTTAGTGAACCGCAGTCTCATGACTTTCCGCTCTCAATAGCATGCAAAAAAGCTCGTACTTGGTGCGGATGTATTCTTCGTCTGTCCAGCGAGAGCACATCAACGCCTAGAAACGACCATCACAAGCACAGCACATCCACATTGTTTGAGCGGTCTCCAGAGTGAAATCCTCCAAGCATTCAGTCGCAGTGCCACGTACCTCTCCACCTGGGCGTCCATCGCGCTCCTGGAAGGGCACTTGGATGATGCGGAACTCCTCTTCGCGCTCGTAAAAGTCCGGCAGTAGCGTTCTCGGGATGTCAAACACGCTGATCAGGAACGAGCAGCCGTCCGCAGGCTCGGACGACAGGCTCGCGATCTCCTGTGAGGATGGACGCATTCATTGCAAACAGCGATCCATGAGTCATAACGTCAAACAACCCATAAAAGTATGTGCAGCGCGCAGCCGCACCTTCGTCGCGAGGTTCGCGATGCCGCGCTCAAAGAAGATGGACGCCGGGTGCGCGAACACGCGCCGATAGTTGGTCATCACCGCAAGTCGGAAGTTGCGCACATGCTCGCCGAACGTCGAGCGCGCCGAGATCTCTACAGCAATAATATACGGTAGCATCAGCAGCAAGAGGTGTGAGCATACCGGGCGCGCTTAGCTATAAAGCCATACACATAAGTACACACCGGAGAGCAACGAGCCAAAGCCCACGATCGTCACGAGCTCTTCCTCCACCATTGCTATTGAGTGAGCTCTTCCTGCCCGATAGCACTGCCGTAATGATCCAATCAGATCAATCAGCATCCCCACAACATCCAGTGACCATCACTCTCGCCTGACCTGACGTGCCTTTGCCTTTGCCTGCTTTTGATAAAAGCTGGAAAGCTCCAGCAAAAAAGCGCCAATCACCATTAGCAGATACGCGGGCGGGTCGATCAAGAGGCGAGAAGGCGACCGCATGCGATGCGAGCGACCGGCGCAGCGCAGACAGTAGACGCGCGAGCGACGTCTCCGCCAGTAGCAGCAGCTGAAGCAGCGTCTGGAGCGTCTACAGGAGTGCGCAAATGGCGACAAGTGCGGAGCTGCAGACGCGCGTCCCCACTCGGCATGATGCGCGTCGTGGGGTTGTTGTTTTTGGTGGTGCTGCTTGCGGTTTGTATTGGCGATGCAAGCGGGGCATTCATGGAAGCTGAGGGAGCGGAGCATGGGCCGATATCGGCGTCGGTTGGTCGTGTGGCGCAGCATGCAAACGCGCAGTCGCCCGTGTCCAGAGTGTGCGCGTTCTTCGAGCAGCAGGTCGCGCAAGAGTACATTGCACGGATGAACGCGTACGATACGCTGGAGAACCATGAGCAGTACGTGAGCAGTGTGCTGGACCAGATCCTGCCGGGTGTGAGTCGAGACATGGGCGTGGAGATCGTCAAGAGGTCGCAGTTTGCACGCCAGGCGCCATCGGACTTCGTCGTGCTCAAGCTGTACAGCTGTAGCAGTGGCTCGACGAAGAAGTACCTAGGCTATAATGCCGATGATAGGATGGAAATGATGTGCCACGTCGCTGAGAATCTGCTTCAAGACCCAGAGCACGTTGTGGACACGGATCCAGACAACAAGATCAAGTACTTTCAGGTCAACAAGGTCTACCGCGAGCTGGAGCTTCTCCAGCTGGACCCCAAAGTAAAGAAAGATCGCACATTGGCTGGCGCCAATAGTCAAGACAAGCGCAAGTTGTCGCGGAAAGCGAAGCCCAAGCCGCTGACAGAGGAGCTCGGGATCAAGGCGATGTGGGACAAAGGGTACACCGGCAAGGGCGTGAAGATCGGCGTGTTCGACACGGGGCTTTCGAATCCGAGGTTCCAGAACGTGAAGGAGCGCATCAACTGGACCAATGAGAAGAAGAACGAGGACCTTGTGGGTCATGGGACGTTTGTCGCAGGTGTGATCAGCGGCACGGACGCGCGGTGTCCTGGGATCGCCCCCGACGCCGAGCTGTACGTGTTCCGCATGTTCACAACGGACCAGCTGTCGTTCACGTCATGGTTCCTCGACGCGTTCAATTACGCGCTCTTCCAGGGCATCCACACGCTCAACCTGAGCACCGGCGGCCCGGACTTTCGAGATCGACCATTTGTCGAGAAGATCCAAGAGCTCGCCGCCAATGGCGTCATCATCGTACGTTGTTTGCAGAACTACTCCTTGGTATTTGGCTTTGACTCTGCTTGCTGTACTGAACAATATGAGTCTTGAATACATAGGTCTCTGCAGTGGGCAACAGCGGACCAAAGTACGGCACGCTCACGAACCCAGCCGACCAGATGGAGGTGATTGGAGTTGGCGGCGTCACAAGAGACGGCGACGTTGCCGAGTTCTCGTCCCGTGGGATGACGACCTGGGAGCTTCCCTTCGGATCAGGACGCGTGAAGCCGGACATTGTCACCTTGTCCGAAGACATCCCAGGCTTTGAGGTCTCTCGAGGCTGTACGCTGCTCTCGGGAACGAGCGTCTCGGCGCCAATCGTGACAGGCTCGATTGCCTTGCTGGCGTCCATGGTCCCCGCCGAGCATCGGTGGTCGCTGCTAAATCCGGCGTCGATCAAGCAGATCCTGATCAAGAGTGCCGACAGACTAGAAGCCCGTTACGACCCGAACGAGTTTGTCATTCGCAACCACATCTTTGAGCAGGGCAATGGACAGCTCAACGTCACGAAGGCGAGTGAGCTAGTGCTTGATCTGTGGAGGAACCATCAGCAAGCTGCTGCTGCTGTTGCAAATAACAACAAACCCGAGGCGAAAGCCGTCACGAGGAGCTCCACGCCGTCATCATATCCTGAGAGCATCGACGCCACCGACTGCCCGTACATGTGGCCGCTCTGCTCACAGCCGCTGTACCACAGCTCGCTACCGCTGATGGTGAACCTGACGATTATAAACCCGGTTTCCATCTCTGGGGTCCTTGACGGAGCGCCAAAGTGGATCGCAGAGGAGAATGGCGACAATTTGGCAGTCTCAGTCGCGTCGCCGGAGGTTCTATGGCCCTACTTTGGCTCTGTCGGCGTCTTCGTGGAGGTGAAGAGCCAAGCCGCAGCGTTCAGTGGGGTCGCGAAAGGATCGCTGTCGCTGTCGATCCGCAATGGGAAACAGATCGACGAAGTGCTCGTGCCGATCAAGGTCGAGATCATCCCGACCCCGCCCGCCTCGAAGCGCATTCTGTGGGACCAGTTCCACAACATCCCGTACCCGTCCGCGTTCGTCCCGCGCGACAAACTGGAGAACCGTCATGAGCTACTGGACTCTGCTGGCGACCACCCGCACACCAACTTCCATCAGCTGTGGAATTTTCTGCTCAACGAAGGGTACTACATCGAGATCTTGCCGTTCGAGTACTCATGCATGGATCTGAAGCAATACGGTGTGGTGCTGCTGGTGGACCCGGAGGAAGAGTACTTCCATGATGAGATCGTCGCGCTGCAACAGGCGATCAAGTACTCGAACGTCTCTCTGCTCGTGTTCGCCGACTGGTACGACGACGAGGTGCTGGATACGATGGACATGTTTGACACGAGCACGCTGAGCAATTGGCACGCGATCACCGGCGGCGCGAACATCCCCGCGCTCAACAACCTGCTTCGGGACTTCAACATCGAGTTTGGCGCCGGTGCGTTCTCGAGCTCGAAGATATCGCTACTCTCGAACGACAGTAGCGTGCCGTTCCCGTATTGGTCGGGGTCGTACATCACAAAGTTCCCTGTTGGAGGGTACCTGGGTCGTGTCGACGGTGTTGACCAGAGCGCCATGACACTGAATCAGTCCGACGTCAAGCTGAACGACGTGCCGGTGCTCGGATTGTACCAAGTCCCGTCCAAGAACGGCGGGCGCATCGCTGTGTTTGGAGATAGCTCGTGCATCGATGCAAGCGTGCATCCGTCCTCGACGGGATTCCGGAACTGCTTTTACATGGTGCGCTCCTTGCTGCGCTTCACGAATGACGGGATCTTACCGGATACAACCCGTTCGAGCACGAGAGTTTCAACGACAACTACAGCCGCCACAGACACGCATCTCGAGTCCGGAGTGATCACAAAGAAGCCTCAACAGCAGCAATTAGAACGATTGGATGTCGAGTACACGGGTCAGAAATCGTCGAGAGCCATGAAGAGACAGCTAACAACGGCGGCATCGCCAGGTGAAGAGGACACGGCGCTGGAACTACGAACCCCACCGCCGCCACAACAAGGTCGCTCAGAGCTCAAGAAGCACTCGAAAGTGTTAATCGCGAGTGAAGCCAAGCCGCAGCGTCAGAGCTTCTGCCATTTCTACCACAAGCAGGAGTGCAACATGGCTACACGGGTCACGATCCAGGTTGTCGAGAGTGCGAATGCAACCCGTCACTAAAGTGAGGATATGATGGCGTGGACCACATCACGCGTTCATGTGACTAGTGTGTCTGCCAGTTGGCTGGCCATAAAGCAAGCCAAAAAGGAGGTCACCATGAGCAGCAGCTCCGACGCCGCTGTGACAGCGACCACAGAGACGCCAGCAGACGGCCCCACGCCGGAGCTCTACGTCGTGCTCTCAAATAAGAGCTCCAAGCAGAACTTGGGCACGTACCTGCGCACAGCGTCGGCGTTCGGTGCCGCGCAGGTCATCGTCGGTGCGTCTCTCTTTTTTTGTCAACGAGGAGCATGTGGAGTGGTGGATTGTCTTGTGGGTTGACTCATGCAGAATGATAATTGCTGTGTGCTGCAGTTGGGACGACGCGGTTCGGCACGCACGGTGCCCACCGCGCGCACAAGTACGTGGACATCGTGCACTTTTACAAGTTTGAGGACGCGCGCGAGTATTTAAAGAGCAAGGGCTGCGAGATTATTGGTGTCAAGATGCAGCCTCCTTCCTCTGTCGGTAAGCTCTCTCAACGTTACTCAATAGTATCACTCAATATGCATGGATGTCATAAACGACAAGGCGCTAATCCATGGACTGTTGCTACTGTGGTACGATGATTCAATGCAGCAGCTGCCCACCAAGCGCCGTTCCAGGGCTCGACCGCGTTCGTGATCGACAACGAAGTCCCAGGGCTCTCGGAGGAGCAGGTCGCGATCTGCGACACGTTCGTCCACGTCCCCTGTCACGGCGCGCAGGCGACGCCCGTGAACTTGGACATCACGGTCGTGGCTGCGATTGTGTTCTACAACTTCACCAAGTGGGCGAAATTTCCCGCGCGCTCCATGGAGGCGACTAGCACGCAGGGCAAGTTCGTGCTGGACGCGTACCCGACGCCTAAGAAGGACGAGCACAAGGCAGCCGAGCGCGCGCAGAAGCAGCGCGCAGTCGCGGACGAAGAGCTCTCGGACGCGTTCTCACGGATATTTGACTAGACAGAGTGACGGACACCAGGGAACGCTCCCTGTCTCTTGAGCCCACGTCGCATTTTTCACTCCTGCGATTGATTAAGCCCGACTAAAGCATGGCTGAAGGAGAGAGACAAAAGCAACAGAGACATCCATTGTTGTTCTGCAAAAAAATGACTTGGAAAAAGAATTAAGTTAAGAGGGGGAATGGTGTGATGTGGTGGTCTACGAATCCAGAAGTATGTACACACAGACTAGCATTCTCTCACTTGGCAGAAGAAGTCCACCAGAGAAATAGCCGCATCACTTGGTTGCTTGCTTATGCGTGTGTGTGTGTGTTATGGAGAAAGTGGCTTGTTGCTGGCCCTAGCATGTGCGAGAGCCGTTGCACCCTTTCGGCCAGCTTGGATTGGTTGTGTGCGTGAGTATCCCAATTTCTCTACGCTGCCGACGACCCAAAGCCCATGAGGTGCGCGTCAAACGCCCGCTGCGCGTACTGTTTCTGTAATCGCTCGAGAAGCGTCGACTCGCAGAGGCGGCACATCTTGACCTTCGCCAGCTTGTCCTCAGGGGAGCGTGTGAACGGGATCGCGTCAGTCGTCTGCGTGCGCTTGAGGCAGTCTACACAGAAGATCAGCCCGCAGTGATAGCAATTGCACTGGTGGCGCGACACCTTCATGCCGAGCATCTTCTTGAGAAAGTTGCCAATCACTTTCTTCGGACTCAGTAGCGCCGAGCTGCAGCTCATGCACTTGCTGCGCTGGGACTGCGGGACGTACGGCGGCGGGCTGTGGATGCTGCGCACCATGAACCGTTTGATGCGCTTGGACGCCACCTCGTAGCACATGAGTCCGTCGTGGTTGAGTGTCGTCAGCGACGCGCGAAACGCCACGAGCACGCCCGAGATCACGCCAAAGTCGCGGCGCGCCGCGATGTGCAGTAACGACGAGCCGTCTATTTCGGTATCCGGGTCGGATCCGAACTCCAGAAGCTTGATAAGCACGCTCGGATTGTCGATCTTGAGTGTCAGCATGTGTACCGCGATGGGGGTCAAGCCGCGCTTGTTCTTGATCGCCACGTCCGCGCCACCGGTGAGCAGACTCGTGATCATCGGCATGCACTGTGGTCGGCGCCACGCCCCCGCTGCAAAGTGGAGCGCCGTGTTGCCGTTGTTGTCCTGCACGTTGATGATCTCGTCCGCGTACCCGTTCTCCAAGACCGCGTCGAGCACCTGGCAGTCGCCCTTGCGCACAGCGATGTGCAGCGGCCCCTGACCGTGCACAGGCTCACGGAGTCCGAGCAGCACCGACGAGATGCTCGAGCCCGTGCTCGTGATACTGGACGTCGACGTCTCAGAGCTCTCGGCAAGAATTGAGTCGCGCACGTTGTACCCGCGCTTGTTGAGGATGCCCACAATGTTTTTCTGGAAGACCTCCTCCGCGTTCGGTCGCAGTGACCCTTTTCGCGGCGGCGGCGTGGGCAGGCTCACGTCGCTCGTGCGGGTGTCGCTGTCGCCGCCGGCGCTGCCGCCGCTGCTGTGCTGGTCCTCGAAGGATGCGAGGTCGAGGTCTTCCACGCGGCGCGCAGCAGGCGCAGCGAACGCGTCACGCTCGTCGTTCATCTGTATCAGCATCTCCATCTCTTGTTGTTGTACACTATCGCTGATGGTGTGTTCTTGTACTATAAAGCTTCTCAACCTCTCTCGCTGCTTGCTTTCCGCACAATGATAACGATAACGCCAAACTGCTTTTCAGACCGTCGCGTGCGCTTCCTTCTTTCTTTCTTCAGAGGGGCGGGAGGGAGTGTGGACAGATGAATGAGTGGGCGACTGGATACAGATACAGACAGCGCCAATCGAGTGAGAATGTGAAAATGACAGCAGCAGCACGTCGCCTTTTCAACAAGAGAACCTCTCGCAGAAAGGCGCGTGCCGACACAGACACAGACTCAAGCACTCACAAGCGATCGACCGAAGATAGACACACGTGGTGTGTAGAGCAGTTGCTGAGACCTTCGCCGCGTGGTGCTAGCTGCTAATGATAATGGCTGGAGAGCGCGCGATACGGGGAATGGCAAGGAAGCCTGCGCCTTCGTAAGCCGCTTGCGCCGCTTGTTGATCCGCCTGCTGGCCACTTCTTCCGAGCGAGCGCGAATGGGGAAATGAAATTGCAGGCAGCTGGGGTTTGCTTTGCTGAGATTGTGTGTGGGAGTTCGAGTTCTCTGTGCATACTGAAAGCAAGTGCGGCGAGAACCTTGAAAGTTCCAAAAACACACACACACACAATATTTTCAGCGATCAACTTTTTGCTTCTTCTTGGAAACTCAGCTCACTTGGTTTTTCTATGTGAGGCAGCGCAACAGTGGTGAGCGAGTGATCCAAAGTTGTATTTGCGCTCAATGTTCTGGATCGAAAGCCTTTATAGCTGATTGCGATGATAATTTGGAGATGGTCTGTATGTTCATTTAGCCTGTTTATCTGCAGTGCAATACTCTTTTGCCAGTAGAACGCATTATCGCGGGGCGACTGCTCGACGCACGCAGCGGGATTGCAAAGGAGAACCTGCGCAGAAAAAGGAGGCAGAGCAAGACGGGCTAGGGTTTTAGACGAATCTAAACCATTTTTAGCACTCCTTTCAGTGCTCTCTGTCCAAAAAAAGTCCTAAAGTAGTGTGGAAGACCCTAAAAACTGACGCACGTGCGCAATTGTGAAGCCACCAATTTGTTGACTGTTTGCAGTTTTTCCACACACAATTTTGCGCTAAAAATAGGGCACGCGATCCAAAATAGCTCCCATCGTTGTTGGTTGCTTTTTTGTTTAAAGTAGCCACCAAAGGTCGCCACGTCAACCATCTTCAAATTTGCCATGTCCAAAATCCACAGTAATAAATAGGAATAATCTGCCTGCTGGCAGATTATGGGCGGCGGCGCATTCCTCCCTCTCTTTGCATTTCACTAAACAGTCACACGCCGTATCCGTATAACAACACACAACGCGTCGCCACCAACTACGTGACATGTAGGTGGTGCCTCTTCTTCTTCTGGACAGAGCAGCAGAGCAGCAGAGCGTCCTGCCGACCACAACTGACAGCAGCAGATCAGTCGCTGACAGGTGGTTCCGGCCGAAAAAAGCAGGTCGCAAACAGAAAACGGAGCTTCTTGACTGAACTGACACACGAGACAGGCTTGTTTCGAATTGACCAGTCGTGGAATGAGAGATGCGCGGTACAGCGAATAAGAAAATAGTGACTCGTCCTTCAGTTTTTCTCTCTCGGAGGGGAGGAGCTACAATTCTATAGTCTACAGTATGTCTCTGTGAAACTACTTTAATCTTGGATAAAGTAGCGCGCTTTCATATACCACATACTAACTCAAGAATGCGCTTTTGGACAGAAACGGCTGGAGATCTTTCATCTCGTCCTGATTTTTTTCTGTACCATGATGATGATGATGATGAGTGGGCAGGATGGCTGGGGTTGACTGAGACCGAGATCGGAGCAAGAATGATCGCAGGACACAGCACAGCAGCAGCAAGTGCAGGGTGACCAGAAACCAACAGCCGCACGCCACTCTCGAGCTTCCTCGCTCGTGCGCAGACAGACACAGACAGACAGACTTCTCTCTCTCTTCCCGCACGCAACACACGCTCCATCTGCTCCGTCATGCTCTGGACGCACTCGCTGCTCATCGCGGCCCTCGTCGGCGCCGCCACGCGCGACGCACTCGCGGAAGACCGCTGCACCGCCATCCTCGTCGGCGCCAAGGTGAGCGAGAGAGACTGAGACTGGGATCCGATTGTCTGGCTGGCTGGCAGATTCCGTTGGATTCATTCCAAAGATCGATGACTGACAAGCTTCATGGCTAACGTTAAACCAAAAAAATGTGATTCGCTGACGCGTCAGGCATCGACCACGAATGCGCCAATGACGACCCACACGAACGACTGCTCGTCGTGCGACTTCCGTATCGTCAAGGTGCCAGCGCGCAAGCACGCGCCCGGCGCTGTGCACGAGGTGGTGCTCGCGGGCTTCAACTACCCGCGCTACGGTACGTGAGCCATCGCCATCTTGTATCATTTCTGTGTCTGCATGTGGGTGGCGGCTGTTCATCTGAACCCATGGGATGAGACGAGGAAGAATGCTACCCATGTGTGTAGTGAACCCATCCTGACTGGTTTGCTTGCTCTCTCATGTGGACAAACAGTCGGCAGCGCACGCGGCAGCGAATATTTGCCTGAGAATCTGGACAAGCGCTTCTACAACTGGACCGCGACGCCCGCGATCGGCACGATCCCGCAGGTGAACGAGACGTTCGCGTACATCGACGGCGCGTACGGCATCATCAACGAGCACCAGGTCGCGATCGGCGAGAGCACCTGCGGCGCGCGCTTCGTCAGCAAGCCGCTCACGCAGGGCGGTGATGCGCTCTTCGATGTCTCGGAACTCTCGCGCATCGCGCTGCAGCGCGCCAAGACCGCCCGCGAAGCGATCCAGATCATGGGCGACCTCGGCGTCAAGTATGGCTACTACGGCGCGGAGTGGGAAGGTGAAGGTATCTACGCCGAGGCGGGCGAAGCGCTCACGGTGACCGACACCGCGGAGGCGTGGATGTTCCACATCTTGCCGGATGACACGGGCAAGTCTGCGATCTGGGCGGCGCAGCGCGTCCCAGACGACCACATCAGTGCGGTCGCGAACCAGTTTGTGATCCACGAGATTGACGTGAACAAGACCGACGAGTTCATGGTGTCCGCCAACATCTACGAGGTCGCGCTCCGCAACGCCATCTGGAACCAAAGCGAGCCGTTCGACTTCACGAAAGTGTACTCGCACGCGCGCGACGAAGGACATCAGTACTACTCGACGCGACGTGTGTGGCGCTTGTTCACGCTCGCGGACCCGACGCTCGACTTGTCTCCAGAGACCGATGTGTTCTCGAGCGACTACCCGTTCTCGGTCAAGACCGCGCAGAAGTTGTCGCCGCACGACATCATGCGCTTCCAGCGCGACCACTACGAAGGCACGGCGTTCGACATGACCGAAGGACCATCGGGTGGTCCGTACGGCGACCCAGACCGCTACGACGGTGGCGTGAACGGCAACATGACTGAGAAGGACGTGACCTCTGGTACGTTCGAGCGCGCGATCTCGATCTTCCGTGCGAGCTACTCGTTCGTGTCGATCTTGGACCCCGCGAACGCCGACAACGCGTACATCTGGTTCGGTCAGTACGCCCCGCACGCGACGTCGTACGCGCCAGTGTACACCAAAGTGGACACGATCCCCGCGCAGTACACGAAGGGGTCGCTGCTCGCGTTCGACCGCGAGTCGTCCTTCTGGGTGCACGCGCTCGTGGGCAACTGGGTCGCGCGCTTCTACAAGTTCGCGCACCCGTTTGTCTCGAAAGTGCAGCTGGACTTGGAAGCGCTCGTGGGCAGCTTGCAGTCGGATTTGCTTCAGCAGGCGGCACTCGTGAAGAAAACCGGCGGCGAGGCGGCGATGGTCGACTTCTTGACGGAGCAGAGCGCGCTGTTCGCGTCGCAGAGCCACAAGACGTTCACGGAGCTCTTCGAATACATCGTGACGGTCTTTCACGACGGCTACCAGATGTCGGGCTTCTACTCGGGCCACTTGACTGCCACGCCGCTGTTCTACCCCAAGTGGTGGCTGCAGCAGGTCGGCTATTACGGCGGCGCCAAGAACGCCACTACCACCAAGGAAGAAGCCGATGATGACAAGGACACGATCGTGTTCCCACCTGTGGTGGCGGTGGTGCCAACTGTGGCGCCAGCAACCGTGGTGCCTCTTGTCACAAAGGAACCCACCGCTGCGCCAACGCCAGCAGTGACTTCGGCGGCTCCAACTGCTGCGCCAACGCCAGCAGCGACTACGACGGCGCCTGCCACAGAGCTGCCTTTGCCGTTGCCGACGGCGAAGACGACGGAGTCACCTGCCACGGCCACGCCATCACCGACGCCATCACCGACGCCGACTCCTAAAGCGGTGGAAGTGCAAGTGCGCTCGTCGGGGGATGACAAGTCGACTGGTGCTGCATCTGCGTCTGCATCGGCGCACCAGGTGTCGTACTGGGTGGCGGCGCTCATCGCGCTGCTCTCGATGGTCGTGGGCGTGTTCATCGGCCGCAACTTCAACG
>JAADVN010000792.1:0-13263 GCA_023335535.1 Globisporangium spinosum | reverse complement strand
TATGACGGTGAACCGCGACGTGAACGCCTCGAAAAACATCCTCGAGATCTTCCAGTACCAACTGCAGGGCCAAAAAGGTCGGCCGTGGGCTTTCGCGCGAACACAGCGAGCGCAGGGGATGATAAAAGATGACAAGCTGATTGACTATTGAGGTGAGTAGCCTCAATTGCTCAGTCATCGCTGGTTCCGCTCCCGCTCGAGCTGAGGATGTCGGATTTAGCCAGCACCATTACTAGTCCTGACAATAATAAATGTGCCTTCACACCAGAAACTGTGCAATGGTCAGTGCATATTTTGCGCGGTCTACGGTAATTGAAGACAACTCATCCTCTAAATCCGTTTGTTTCAGAATGTACACAAAATAATCAGAAGAATTTGAAGTGGCGCATGGATGGTGCTGTAATGTCCGCACGATTCTCCTGGTGTGCACCACACCACCGCGCGCCATTTTTTAGTTCCCGCCATTTTTCTGTTTCCACTCTAGCACCATCAGCTCACAAAGCAACGGCCGTGCCAGACGCCACGTGAAAAGACCAGATGGCGCAGCGTAATGGTAATGGCAACGGAGGCGGCAATGGAGGCGGAGGAGGCAACCAGTACCGCCGCGCACTGTCGGGGGGATCGGCATGGTCGCGCAACTCGCAGGGCGCGCGCGCGAACGCGCAGGCCACGCGCGGCGGCTCTCGCACGATGACCGAAGGGAAGCAGTACATGCTCAAGAAAGGTGACGAGCTGGACAAGAAGTTTGGCTTCCACCTGCTGCCGGCACTCATTGAGCAGGAAGAGCAGGAAAACACAGAGAGTGCAGAGACAGGTGGCGGCGGCAATGGGGAGCGCGACCCGCGACTCGGCTGGCTGCTCAACCTGCGTGCGTGCACGATCCTGGACCCGACCGAGGGAAAGTTCGAAGTGAGCGCAGTGGAGCTCTACTTCCTAGAGCAGGACGGCAAAGCGTTCAAGACGCGCGTGATCTACCAGCCGTACCTGTACGTGCGTCCTGAGGAGAACCGCTCGCAGGAAGCCATCGCCTACTGTCTGCGCAAGTTTGAAGGGCTCGTCGCAAAGGCCGAGCGCGTGTTCAAAGAAGATCTCGACATGCCCAACCACCTGAGCGGCAAAAAAGCAGTGTACGTGAAGCTGAGCTTCTACACGGTCTCGGACTTGGTGACTGTGAAGCAAGCGCTTGCACCAGTGGTCGAGAAGAACCAGCTGCAGCAGAAAGCGCGCCAGGCGTACGAACTACAGGGCCAGATGCGCGAGCAAGTGAACGAAGACGACCAGCTCTTTGGTGGCGACAGCATGTCGCTGTCACGCAGCGGTATGGACGAGAGTGAGTCGGCGCTGCTCGAGCTGCGCGAGTACGACGTGCCGTACGCGATGCGCGTGGCGATCGACCTCAACATCCGCGTCGGCGCTTGGTACCACGTCAACTACGACCCCGCCGCTCCATATGTGCCGTCGGACATCAAGCGTCTGCCGGACATGGTCGACAAGGCCGAGCCTGTGGTGTGTGCGTTTGATATTGAGACGACCAAGCTGCCGCTCAAGTTCCCGGACGCGCAGTTCGACCAGATCTACATGATCTCGTACATGATCGACCGCCAGGGGTACTTGATCGTGAACCGCGAGTTCGTCTCCGAGGACATCCAGGACTTTGAGTACACGCCCAAGAAGGACTATCCGGGTCCGTTCATTTGCTTCAACGAGGAGAACGAGGAGCAGCTGCTCAAGCGGTTCTTCGAGCACATAGTGGACGTGCAGCCGCACATCTTCGTGACGTACAACGGTGACTTCTTCGACTGGCCCTTCATGGATGCGCGCGCCAAGGTGCACGGCATCAATATGGCGGACGAGATCGGCGTCTCGCTCGACCTGCGCAGCGGCGAGTACCGTGGACGGTCGAGCGTGCACATGGACGCCTTCTGCTGGGTGAAGCGCGACTCGTACCTGCCGCAGGGCAGTCAGGGTCTGAAGGCCGTGACAAAGTACAAACTCGGCTACGATCCGGTGGAAGTGGACGCGGAAGACATGCTCCCTCTTGCGCGCGACGAGCCGCTCAAGATGGCGTCGTACTCGGTCTCCGATGCTGTCGCGACGTTCTATCTCTACGACAAGTATGTGCACTTGTTCGTCTTCTCGCTCTGCACCATTATCCCACTGGGCAGCGAGGATGTGCTGCGCAAAGGCTCGGGCACGCTCTGTGAAGCGCTGCTGATGGTCGAGGCGTTCGAAGGCTCGATCATCTGTCCGAACAAGCAGAGCTCGGAGCACCAGGAGAAGTTCTACAAGGGCCACCTCGTGGAGAACGAGACGTATGTTGGCGGCCACGTCGAGTGTCTCGAGTCCGGCGTGTTCCGCGCAGACTTTCCCTATGACTTCAACCTCGTGCCGAGCGCGTTCCAGCAGCTGATCGACAACATCGACCGCGATCTGCGCTTCTCGCTGAACGTCGAGATGGACATTGCGCTCGACCGTGTCGCGAACTACGATGACGTGCGGCGAGAGATCGTGGCCCAGCTCGAGGGGCTCCGGAACCGACCCGTGCGTAAGGAGAAGCCGCTGATCTACCACTTGGACGTCGCCGCCATGTACCCAAACATCATCCTGACCAACCGCCTACAGCCCTGCGCGATCGTGAACGAAGCCGACTGCGCTGCCTGCGTGTACAACACCGAGTGCGGAAAGTCCGCGGTCAAGCACGAGGATGAGTCGTGCCAGCGCGACATGGACTGGGTCTGGCGCGGCGACTTTTACCCCGCGACCCGGCCCGAGTACTTTTCGATCAAGGCCCAATTGGAGTATGAGAACTTTCCTGTTGGACCGCAGGGCGGTCAGGTGACTGGCAACGGCGGTAATGGTGGTGGAAGCCAGTTCGGAAAACCTGGAGCTTTTGGAGGGAATGGGAATGGAGGCAATAACACGAGGATGGTACCGTTCGGACAGCTGCACGCGGACCGCCAGGAGCTGCTCATCAAGCAGCGGTTCAAGAGCTACTGCTCGAGCGTGTACAAGAAGACCAAGATCACGGAGCAGCAGACGCGCTCTGCGACTGTGTGCATGCGCGAGAACCCGTTCTACGTCAACACGGTGCGCGCGTTCCGCGACCGTCGTTACGACTACAAGACGCTCACAAAGACGTGGAAGAAGAAACAGTCTCAGGCGGAAGAGCAGAACGACTTGCTCGCGAAGATCGAGGCGCAGAACAAGTGCCTTGTGTACGACTCGCTCCAGTTGGCGCACAAGTGTATCCTCAACTCGTTCTACGGGTACGTGATGCGCAAGGGTGCGCGCTGGCACTCGATGGAGATGGCGGGTATCGTCACAAACACAGGCTCGAACATCATCACTGGCGCACGCGAACTCGTGGAGCAGATCGGGCGTCCGCTGGAGCTGGACACGGACGGCATCTGGGCGATCCTCCCGGCGTCGTTCCCCGAGACTTTCAAGTTCAAGCTCCACGACGGCAGCTCGCGAAGCATCTCGTACCCGTGTGTGATGCTGAACGCCGACGTGCAGGCCAAGTTTACGAACCCGCAGTACCATGAACTGGACCCGGCGACAGGCAACTACAAGACCCACCAAGAGTGCTCGATCCTCTTTGAAGTGGACGGACCGTACAAGGCAATGGTGCTCCCTGCGTCGACGGAAGAAGGTCGGCTCTTGAAAAAACGATACGCGGTGTTCAATTTCGACCACTCGCTGGCAGAACTCAAGGGTTTCGAGCTCAAGCGTCGAGGTGAACTGCAGCTGATCAAGGCTTTCCAGTCGCAGGTGTTTGAGTGTTTCTTGGACGGCGAGAGCCTCGAAGAGTGCTACGCGTCAGTCGCCAAGTGCGCGAACCGCTGGCTAGACGTGATCGACACAAAGGGCAAAGCCATGGATGACGAAGAGCTCATGGAGCTCATTACCGAGAACAAGAGCATGTCTGGGAAGCTGGAGGAGTACGAAGGGCAGAAGTCGACGTCGATCACGACTGCGAAGCGTCTGAGCGAGTTCCTGGGCGAGAGCATGGTCAAAGACCGAGGACTGACGTGTAAGATGATCATCGCAGCGAAGCCGTACGGCGAGAAAGTGACGGAGCGCGCAATCCCGACCGCCATTTTCTCGACGGAGGACGCCGTGAAGCGCCACTTCCTGAAGAAATGGCTCAAGGACCCGAACCTGCAGGACTTTGACATCCGCACGATCCTGGACTGGGACTACTACCGCGGTCGCTTTGCGTCCACGATCCAAAAGATCATCTCGCTCCCGGCTGCGTTCCAGAACGTGAAGAACCCGGTGCCGCGTATTGAGCTGCCCGACTGGATGCGCAAGCAAGTGCGCGAGAAGAACGCCAAGCACCAGCAGGGCTCGCTCAAGAAGTTCGTCACGCAGACAAAGAACTCGAGCGAGGACTACATCGCGCAGATGATCGACATGGAGGACCTCATGGCGGGCAAAAAGCCTGCTGCTGTGGGCGACCTGGAGAAGAAGACGAGGCTGCTCTCACTCAAGCAGAAGCGCAAGCGAGCAGCAGCAGAGAAAGAGCACAACAGCAGCAGTGCTGCGGACTCGACGGAGGAGACGAATGACGACAGCGAGGTGGCGTCGGCTTCTGGTACGGCCGAAGACGATGAAGACACGACCCCAACGGTGCCAGTGATACTCGGTGAAGCGCCGTTCCCCGAGTGGCTGAGAAGTCGCAAGGCGAAGTGGAAAACGCTGCTCGTGAAGCGCAAGCGCCTTCGCGAAGAACGTGCGCGCAATATCGCTGGGAGCAACGCGATGCTCGAGTTGGGCTCCGGTGGCTCACTCGCGCCGAGCGCTAAGCGTCACCAGCCGATGGCTGCGCACGCCCGTAACAATGGTGGCGGCGGCATCGGCATGGAGAACTTCGTGCTCAATACTGCGAGCGCGTTGCACCGCGAGTTCTGGCAGATCGTCGAAGTGCAGCAGGAGCAGGACGGCCACTTCACGTGCTGGGTGATCACGACCCAGTCCCAGATGCTGCACCGCATCACGCTGAAGATGCCGCGCGTGTTCTACTTGTCGTGCGACGAAGCCGACAGTCATATCTTCACGGACCTGCCGCTGTTCTCCCGCCGTGTGCTGCGGATCCTGCCACATGTGTCGTCAAAGCCTCAGTCTGTCGTCGAGATCATGGTGAGCGAGCAGCAGTTTCAGCAGCACCACAAGGAGATGAACCAGATCCTGAACGATCCGGTCGTGAAGGGCGTCTATGAGCTCCAGGTGTCAGCGCTGACGCGTGCAGTGTGCAGTCTTGGCTGCGTCGTAAAGGTCGTGAACCCGCATCACTCGGGCACGAACCAGGAGTACGAGCTGAGCGATCTGCAGTTCCAGTCGACCGCCCAGGTGCCGTATCTAATGGACGTCTACCAAGGTCCAAGCGGTAAGACGCCGGCGCCGCTGCTTCGTCGGGTGCTGCTCTACTTTGCGCAGCAGAAGAACCGTGCGGTGCTCGGACTCGTGGTGCTGAAGGACCCTGAAGGCGACGGCAGCGGTGCTAGTGGTGAAAGCTGCGAGGGCGACGCCACAGTGTGGTATGTCGACCCCGTCTCGAACGTGCGCGCGCGAGGCTCAGACCTGCAGCAGTGCTTTGACCAGCTGCTCCAGTCTGCAACGGAGGAAGAAGGCGAGGACCACAGCCCCAGCATGCGCAGCTGCTCGTTCAAGACGCACGTCGTCAAGACCGTACAGGAAGCCTTTTCAGGCGTCAACTCGGCGCTTGCTCGCCTGGCGTCGTTGGACAAGCAGAGCACAACCAAGCCGACGATCGTGGTCGCGCAGACGTGCATCGCGTCCAGCAAGCGGCTCCGCGAGAAGATGCAGGGGCTGCACAGTTTCCCCATGGCGATGCTCCCGTGGAACGAAGAGGATACGCTCTTCCCGGCTCTCACGTGGCGCAAGATCATGGGCGAGAAGATAGTCGCGCGCAGCCTCGAGATGGCACAGTACTTCCAGGAGGTGCTTGACTGCGCACGCTACGCGCATCTACCCGTGGGTAACTTCACGGGCGACCACTCGATCGCGATCCTCGACACGCTCTACTCGCGCATCTTGAGCAAGCACAAGCATCTGTGGTGGCACTCGCCGAGCTCGGTGCCGGACCTGGGCGGCAAGGAGCAGGAGCAGTACCAGCACCTGTTCAGCAACTCGCTGTTGGGCAAAGGTGCGTCGTCTCAGGGTGGCAAGATGTCGTCTAGCGCCGCGCACCGTAGCGACACGTCTGCTGTCGTGTGCGACAAGGGTTCGTTCCCAGACATCTGTGTGGAGCTCGAGCTCGACGGCCTCGCGGTGAACGCGATCCTGGTCGCGCTTCAGATCCAGAGCATCGAAGGCATCGGCGGCGGCGCGCACCAGATGGAGATCGACTTTGACGCGGATGGCGGAGGCGGTGGCGCAGGGATGGCTGCTAGTTCGACTAAGAGTGGCACTGCTGCCGCTGGTACTGCTGCTGGCGAAGCCGAAGAGCCCTGCCAAGAAGCGTTCCGCCTGCTGCGCATGCTCGTGACGACGCTCTTCAAGGACTTCCTCACGACTCGCAACAAGTTCGCTGATCACCTGCTGCAGCAGTTCTACCGCTGGGTGTGCTCGCCCAATTCGCTCTGCTACGACCCGGGACTCCAGGCGATGGTCAAGCGGCTGATGGAAAAGCTCTTTCTGCAGCTGCTCGCCGAGTTCCGCCGTCTCGGCAGCCAGATCGTGTACGCGGACTTCAGCAAAATCATCCTCTGCACCAAAAAGCAGGAGATGAAGCACGCGCAGAAGTACCTGCAGTTCATCCTACAGACCGTGCTCTCGAACGAGCTCTTCCAGGTGCTGAGCTTCACGCCCAAGAAGTACTTTTCGAACCTGTTCTTTCTGGACTCGGAGAACTACGGCGGCATCCTGCTCAAGAACGTGGGTGAGGAAGGCGCCGACGCTGAGGATGAAGGCCAAGAGGAAGACGACGAAGACAGGGACGCAGCGCCACCGTTGGACATCGTCTCGCACTGGAACATCGCCAACTACCTGCCCAAGGGCATCGACGAGTACTTCCTCATCCTTGTGGGTCAGTTTATCCGTCGGCGAGCCGAGTTCCAGCAGCGCGAGCGCGCAAAGGCGCTGCTTAAGAATGACACGAACAGAAGCCAACAGCTGAAGGAGCAAGAGGACCAGGAGGACGAAGACGGCGAAGCGCTCGACGAGAGCGAGAAGAAGCTCAGCCCGCTCGCCAAGTACTCGCAGCGGCTCGTGGCGTCCTACTTCTCGGACAAGCTGCTGCGCATCGTGCCGGAGATCCAGTCATACAACATGGACCGCAGCAGCTTCCCCGTGTTCGCCGGCTCGCACCTGCTGATGGAGCACCCGGCGCTGGAGCTCGTCAAGTTTGTGAGCGCCGTGTTCCAGCTCGAGCCAAGCGTGGAGGCGCAGCTGGGCAAAATGAAGCGCACGCTGCTCAAGCTGCTGCACGTGAGCGAGTTCTCGGACGACGCGCAGTTCATGAACCCGTCGCTGTCGTTCACAGTACAGGACGTGATCTGCCTGTGCTGCAACCTGTGCCGATCGGTGGACCTGTGTCGTGACCCGCAGCTCTTCAAAGGCTCGTCGAAGACGCTCACGAACGAAGACGGCACCAGCGTGGAGCCTCAGGACGGAGATGACGCCAACGCGATGGCTTCATCATCGTGGCACTGCCCTCGCTGCTTTGCACTCTACGACAAAGGCGCGTTCGAGCGGCGCCTGGTGGAGATGGTCGAGGCGCAGTCCGTGCAGTACCAGCTGCAGGACCTCTACTGCCGCAAGTGCCACCTACCGGCCGAGCACAAGATGAAGGAGTACTGCACGTGCTCGGGCACCTACGGCGTGCTGCCAGGCGCCAAGGAGGAGCTGCAGGAGACGCTGCGCATCCTCAAGCGCATCGCACAGCAGCACGAGTTCGAGTGGCTGTTGGAGACCGTGCAGCGCCTCGACTTCCAATAAGGACCAACCAATCTACTGGATGATGGTGATGTGAATGGGTGAACGGTGGCGTCACGAGGAGCTCCACACATGAGGAGGCTAGCATAGACGAAGAGCTACAAGCACGAGGAGCTACACAAGCAAGTGAACAAGGAGCTACCAGTATGTATATGACAGGTTGGTCGAGCGATTTCCCGCCTTTTTATAAGCACACTCGCGAATGCGAAATATGTGTGTGCGCAGTTTTATTGAAACAAGGAGAGAGATTTAAAGACAAAGTAAACGTGCATACTTATGTTGCAATCCCACAATAGGTACAAATCCTCGGCAAACAGCTTTTCTGCCAAGTTCGTGATCGCGATCCACGCAAGCACTCTCTTCGATAGAGCCCAGCAGCAGCAGCAGCGCGCTCGCCCAGCTACGTACGATACGTCAGTCGAGTCTGCCTAGTTGCCACCATCTCCGAAAGTGTCCATCGCAGCACCACCATCGCCTGTCGTCTCTGGGGCCGTGGTTTCCTCGCCACCTTTCGTTGGCGTGCTCGTAGGCTCTTCAGTCTTGTCCATCGAATCGCCACCCTCGTCGCCAGCCGTCTCTGGAGCCGTGGCCTCTGGAGCCGTGGTCTC
Source organism: Globisporangium spinosum (assembly GCA_023335535.1). Lineage (NCBI taxonomy): Eukaryota > Oomycota > Peronosporomycetes > Pythiales > Pythiaceae > Globisporangium > Globisporangium spinosum. The sequence continues at coordinate 4,696 of JAADVN010000792.1, read as the reverse complement.
ATCAGCTTTGTTGGTCGAGGAGTCATCATCGTCCTTGTCGCCTGTAAAACCGGCAGCATCCTTCGTTTCATCGTCCGAGTCGGCCGAGTCCTTGTCTGGGTCACCAGCTTCTGGCGGTCCTCGCCTGGGCCACAGGCCTCTGGCGGTCCTGACTTACCACTGCCACCGCCGGGCCCGCTGTCTGAGCCACTGCCGGAGCCACTGTCTCTGCCTCCTGAGGACGCGGACTCGTTCTCGGGCTTGCTGTCACAGCTCTTGTGGATCTCTTTCTTGCATTTCTCCTTGTCGGACTTGAACAGGCACCAGATGTTCGCGCGTGTGCTGCACCAGCCGCTCTTGACCGAGCTCCAGCCAAACTGGGACTCGAGCGCACTCGGAGTCGTGTTGGATCCGCCGCGAGTGTTCAACGTCATCGTGTTCACCGATGCTCCGTCAGTGCTCTTCGCGTCGCCCATCATCTCCACGGCGACAACGGATCCAGCGACCAGGGCGACCGCGCCGATCACGCCAACGAGTGCGCGCGGCGCCTTCTTGCGGCGCGCCTGCGCCAGATCTTGAACGACGACGCACGATCCCTCGTGCTGCTCTCCGAGCACGGGTTGGCCCTCAAGCAGCGTGATCGCTTCCTTCACGTGTTCCATCATGGTGGCTGTTCTGATATTCTCTGCTTGCAGCGGCCTGTGGTTGTTGTCACTCGCTCAGCTCTTCTTGTGCTGCTGCTGGTGTGGTTTGCGCTCGTCCAGGCGAAAGCTGTAATGCGATGTGCGCGAGCGAGAAGCATGAAAGATCGCGTGTCCCTCTCCACTTGGCAGCTCGTCGCCTCAGGAGTGCGACCTCTCGCACCAGTTGCCAGGATTCCATTCTTCGCGCCTGCCAGCCACTGTGCGCGCGCGCACACACACAGCAGCAGCAACAAAAGCTCAGGCTCTTTGACGAAAAGGAAGGATTGCCAAGTGACGCTTTCCCAGCCGCACGATCGAAGTGTCCGCGGCCGCTCACTCAGATCAATTTCGCAATGCGCGACCCTTCACATTTCGGTCATTTCGCTCGGGTGATTGGTGATCTACTGTCGCTGCGCTGCTTGCATGCACCAAGCGGCAGAAGCCGTTTGCCTGTCTCAGTGAATGAAGAATGAAGGGGGCAGATAGATAGATGGAGACGCGGTGGCGGCGTTCGTCCTCTCTCTCTCTCTCTCTACTTGTAGTTGTGAGAGTCATACAGCAACGAGGCAATATTGATAATCGATGGGAAACTCACTTCTAATAGCCACGCAACCTATCGTGCGATAATCCAGTTAGACTAAAAATGAAACGAGCTTGCTGGTCAACAATCGACCATTTTGTATTATAGATAAGGTCCAAGATGATCTGTGTATCCCAGTACATCCTCCAGATGTCATCGGCTTCAATTAGAACAGAGTGATCACTCTCCGATGTGGTACGAGCCTGCGTTCGCGTCGAATCCGAGATCATTGCCTATCTGGTGAAAGTCTCGATATGCGAAACTTTGACTGGCCACTCGCACAAGGCCTTGCTTTTCTGGACTTCAACTTTTCTTTTATCGCAGCAAAGATCTCGATGACAACAAGACACTCGCAGAGTGAGCCATATGGGCATCCTAAGAAGCTCTTCAGATAGCCTTCAATCATTTCCTATCGATGCTTCACGAATGCAGCTTCATTGACGAGGCGATCCGCGCAAAGAGCTTTAGTCCAGGTCGTCACTTTGAATCTCAGCACGAATCATGTGGCTTTCGAGCAAACACAGCAGACACGCGGAAGGATACGCAAAGATCTCGACAGCAAACCCCACCTTCAAACGACACCAACAAGCAGAGCTTCAGTAGACAGCCAACAAATGTAGAAGTGCTCGATCCTTGAGAATCGTGCTCTGCCAGGTTCGCCTCCAATGCACCTCTCTACCAAGCGGTGTTTGCGTTTGCTTCAGGAGAAAATCACACTCGCTTCGACTTTGACTTTGCCTGCTGCTCTCCTCATTCTTCAATTTACCTCGTTCTCAGCAAACAATCACCAACCTCCATTCACCGACCCTGAACCAAGTAGTCTCTCATTCTCCTATTGCAACAGTAACTATGGTCCAGATCTTCTCCGCCGCTACCACTCTCGTCCTCGCTGTTGCCGCCTTCCCAGCACTCACCGCCACCCTCGCCTCGGCCGTGTCCATGCCCACCGGCACGTGGCCAGCGAGCAAAGGCACCGTCAAGTACTCGGAGCCGTACACCGTCAAGGCCGGCACGACCTTTGACGGCGGTATGAAGACCTACGAGCGCTCCAACATCCAGTGCGAGGGCCAAGAGGAGAGCGGCAAGGAGACCGCCGTCTTTCTCGTCGAGTCCGGCGCCACGCTCAAGAACGTCATCATCGGCAAGAACCAGATGGAGGGCGTGCACTGCGAGAAGTCCGGCTGCACCATCGAGAACGTCTGGTGGGACGACGTCTGCGAGGACGCGCTCTCCATCAAGGGCGGCTCCGCCTCCAGCGTCTCCAAGGTCATCGGCGGTGGCGCGCGCAACGCCGACGACAAGATCATCCAGCACAACGGCTACGGCACCGTCACCATCGATGGCTTCTACGCCGAGACCTTCGGCAAGCTCTACCGCTCCTGCGGCACCTGCGGCAGCATCCAGCGCAAGGTCACGGTCTCCAACGTCTACGCTGTCGACCCGCAGGTGAGCGTCGTCACCGTTAACAAGAACAACAACGATGAGGCCAAGCTCAGCAACATCAAGGTCAAGATGTCTAAGACGAGCATTCCGATCTGCCAGTGGTCGCAGGCGCAGTCGAGTCCTAAGACGCTCGGCTCGGGGCCGTCCGGTACGCTCTGCCAATACTCCATCAGCGACATCACCTACGCTTGAGTGATGAGACTGAGACTGTGAGCTCGAAGCCGACTACTGGTCACGGAGAGTATGTGTGCGAGGATGAAGTCGAGTACAGGTGAGAAGTTTAGGCAACTAGTTGATTACAACTATCAGTTGCAGTCGAGCTCGTTGGTGCTAAAACAAGTTCGTGAAGAAAAATCCAAAGACATTCATATGTGGTTGGTTTGCTGTACGTTGTGGTTCGCTTGAAGTGCGTGTGCTGCTTGGAGCGTCCCAATATACTGTAGCGCGAGGTGCTGCAAGCCCACCTATTCGTGTCGGTATTGTGGCATTTACAATAGTTGAAGTTGACAAAGGGTTCCCTCGATGACAGAGGTCCAAGTTTGCCCTCGAAAGTAAGACTCCTGCTCGCACTATCAAGGGATCTCTGAAGAGTACAGTCCCGGACAGCCAAGTTTTTTTCTAATCGACGGATCACATCCACTTTTTTTTTTAACGAATTGCACGCTTCACACCTTTGTCTCTGTATCTGTGGTCCTAGGCGTAAGGTCGGACTGTTCAGATTCGCTGCGAGTAGCGAGTGTATGGGTTGCCCACGGGAAGCTACTACGCAGTATAGTAGAAGGCCGAAGTTCGCCCAATGGCCTCGGCAGCAAACTCAAATTCAAAGGTACACAAACGTAGATCTCCATGTAAGCACAGATATAATGGTATATGATTATTATACGGTGGTGTACTTTTCTGGGTCGATCTGTTTCGCCTCACACACCCACAATCTGTGAGCTTACATCACTCTAAAGCGGACAAACGTAATTATGCTTTACATTTTGCTCCCGACTTGGATGTAAAGCGCAGTAGCGAGATTCTTCAAGCGAAGGTGGCAGCGTCGTCACTGCTCGTAACTCGTCGACCTCGAACAGACACTGCAGCACCTCCAGGAGATCCTGGTCTGAAATCCCGTCGACTGGCAATCGAGGCGACATAATGGGGGTCAGCCTTCTGATGTACGCGTTTTCAGAGCGCTCACTAGGCTCGGAAAGCCCTGCACTTGCGTTTTGCTGAGTCATGGTGCCGAGACTGCAGCGCTGCTTGCCTGACGCATCGTCATCGTCAGAGTGGTGCTCTCTCGTGTGACGCACGAGATTCCCCGCGGTGGCGAAGCTCTTCATACACCCAGGGATGTCGCACGGATACGCGGCGCTTCCCATGTGGGTCCGGTAGTGCTTCACCAGTTTCTCCCTCTTGGTGTAGACTCGCGTGCAGCCGCTTGCGGGACACTGGAACTGCTTGAGCTAGCGGAGGCGCCGGTGCCGGGACATGTTGCCGGACGTGCTAAAGCGCTTCCCGCACGACGCGAATGTGCACTAAAACGGCTTCTCCCCCGTGTGCGACTTGATGTGGTCGCAAAGTGCGAACCTGTGACTGAATTGCGCGCTGCTGCTTGGCTCGGGGGACTGGAACGATTGAGACCGCGGAGCACTGGGAAGTTCCCAGTTAGCCCGCGTGCTGCTGCAACAGCCTCGATACTCTGTCGATTCGGACTGAGCCTGTTGGGCGAGTGAGTGGCACTGGACGTTGCCGTTCACGTTGCGGAGGTGGTTATGTTATGAAAGTGAGGTATATCAAGGTACGCTTAGCGACCTACAATATCCGTCCGGGCGAGGGCTGCCTCGCTCGTCAGTCAGGTATGTACTTATACATGCGTTCTGCCTCCTAGCGCTTGCACTCGTCGCTGGCGTTGGTGCGCAGTGATCGCGTGGTCTTTCGATCGGGCTGAAGAGGTGAACTTGTCGAGTCCATCGGTCGGGGCCGGTGCCTCGATCCAGTGGCTCATATCGTTGTCCAGGTGTGCGTC
>JAADVN010000791.1:0-13267 GCA_023335535.1 Globisporangium spinosum | reverse complement strand
TTCTCCGGCTCGGGCCACGTGTATGAGTTCGTGCGCACGCTGCGCAAATGCATCTACGGCAAGGTCAAGCACGCCGTGCGCCTGCACATGACCGCGCACGGCACGTTCCTGCGAACGAACTTTGAAGTCGCGATCAAAGTCATGAGCAAGGTACTACATTTTTTTTTATCAATGTGTGCATTGTTGTTGGGGTTTTGCGGTTACAATGGATGGATGTGTAGATTGATATGCTGATTGTGGTTGATGATGTTATGCGCGTGTGCAGGCGATCATAGAAGAAGGCAACCTGCAAGAAAACCCGCTCGTTGAGCTCGCAGCACAGCAGTACCTTTCGCACCCGGGTCACGAGAACGTATTGACACTGGTACGTTTGCGAGATTGCATGCATGTGGTATCGCACGTGGCATTATACTGTGTGAAGCTGACGTGGTGCGTTTTGTTCACTGCTCCTCTCGTCCAGATTGAGTGTTTACACGACCCGGACTTCATCTATGCGGTGCTTCCATTCTGCAACGGCGGCGAGTTGTTCTCGGTTGTCGAGAGCGGCGGTGCGATGGACGAGCGCGAGTGCCGCCACTGGTTCACGCAGGTGCTCGCGGGCTTGTCGTACCTGCAGAGCCGATACATTTGCCACCGAGACATGTCGCTAGAGAACGTGCTACTCGACGGCGACATCTCCAAGGTAAGAAGAAGAGAGAGACAGAGAGCATGACTGACTGATGGACTGACTGATTGCATGACACCTAACGCCATTGTGCTGTGGTCTTTACAGATTATCGACTTTGGGCTCTCGATTGGCATTCCCGTCGACTCGCACGGCATGACGTACTCGCTACCGCCAGCTGGTGCCGTCGGCAAGATCTTCTACATGCCTCCAGAGGTAATTAACGTTTCATTTCTTCTGCGTTGAAATTGGTGGATGGATAGCTAGATGGATGGATGGATTGCCCATTCAAGCTTTTACACTCACCCATCTATTTCTTTCTTTCATTCTTGTTGGTCGTTTTTTTCAGATTTACCGGAATCAGGTGCCGTTCAATGGCTTCTCGGCGGATATCTGGTCGACGGGCGTGATGCTGTTCATCATGGTCACGGGCGCGCCGCCGTTCGAGCGGCCGGACGACGCGGACCCGCGCTTCCAGATGATCGCGAAGGGCCGCATGAGCGACATGCTCGACTCGTGGGGCATGCACCACGTCTCGCCGAGCGTGCGCGACCTGATGATGAAGATGCTGATCGTGGACGACCCGTCGCGCCGCCTGACAGTCGAGCAAATCGCGATGCACCCGTGGATCCGTGGCGGATAGACGAAGGAGAATGAAGAATGAAGAAAACGAATGAAACGCTGTGTTGTTTGTCTGTGTCGCGCTGTCCAATTGGTGCTCGTAGCCGGCGACTGGCTGCCTGGCTGGCTGGCTGAATATGTCTGCGGCGATTCGAGTGATTGAAAAGGCTTGTGGTGTCAATGCGGAGCGTACATCCATCCATTCGTTTTGACCAGCCCAGCAAGCGATTGCTCGCTGCGAGAACCTCGTCGAGAGAGCTGCGCTGGTTTATCACTCGCTGCCGAAGCCCTCTCTATCTCTCTTTTTCCCTCCGCTCGCGTAATAAATAGGTGTAGATGCTTCCTCACGCAAGCACAAAAACCCCGTTCTAGATTGCTCAAAACACAATATGGTTTAATGTACCTTTCAAAAGCATGTGTGTGTATGGTGCGAGTGCCCATGCGTGCATCGCCATTTTTCTTCATCTGATGCTCCTATCCCCAGTCTGCGCGTCTGTACAGGAACGCGTCCGGCGGCGGCGGGACCATCGACGGCGGAAGACTGCGCAGGTCAAACACTGGCATTGCTGGCTGCTGGCTGCCATGGCTGATGATCGGAGCTGCTACCCAAGTAGGAGCCGCTGATGAACTTGCTGTAGCTGCAGCGGCGCGATGCTCTTGGTCTATAAATGAAAGATGGACAACCGATCGTTAATGAGGTGCTGCGTGTTGGAGAGAAGAGAGTGAGTGGGAGAAGCAGAGTCGCGGGTGGCGCTGCTGCAATGGATAGACGACTGCTGGCAACGGATAGAGTGATTGGACCGCACCTGCGAAGCTGTCGTACCAGAGCTTGACGTTGGCCTTGTGGTTGCGCCCCTGGAAATGCCGCCGCCGCGCTTCCTGCGAGTCGTCGAACGCTTTCTGGCAGTACTCACACGTGAACTTGGCTTTCCCCATTTTCGTTCAAAAGCAATTTTGACAACACTTGATTTGGTGGTTCGGTTAAGTACGATGTCGAAGAAAGCGTGAGCAGACTGAATGCATTCGATCTCGTACGTGTCCAGCCGTCTGATTATATTTTAAAAAAAGCTTTACGTGTAGGTGCCAGACAGAGTGATACTTGGGAAGAAGTACGAAGGCTCGTTCGTCTACGGCAGGAGAAACAGCAGATTGCACAAGTGTGAGTGAAAAGCTGACAAGTGAACCACAGTTCGGTTGGCTTCATTACCTGTTCGTCGACCCACGTCATGCCTTCCCGCAACAGCACGTTCAGTGCCAGCATGCTGCGCTTCTTGTCCCAGTTCAGCTCTCTCGCCAAGATGCCGGTGGTCACCATCCCACCAGTGCTCTGTGCCAGCGAGAGAATGGTCGCGTGGTCTTGACTCAGCACGATCGGCACAGTGACGACCTGAAGGCGCAAGCACACATGCGTGACGACATTCAGATAGATTAGCATCTATTGATAAGCCAATAGTGCTTAGGAACATAGCTGCACGCACCATCGTTCGCTCTTCCATTTCAATCAGCTGAAAGCCTTCTCCCAGGACACTGAGCTTCTTCACCGCACGTTTCACGTCATCATCCGTGATTTTCTGTTATCGTGGAGCACAAACGCACATACACGCTTTGGTTAGCATGGACGTGTGTTCAACGTGTACAATATCCTTCTCAAAGCCCGCTCGAGTCTGCCAGCGTACCTGCATCGTTGTGCTTCGCTTCTTTGCGAGAAGTCGCAGCAAATCGCTCATGCCGATCAGCCCACCATTCTTTGGTCTATACATCCAGAACAACAACAGTCAGCAACAGAATTTGAATAGAACACCGCCGAGGGGACCCTTCAAAGCAGCTCATGGCCAAAGTGTTGCTGTTATTGCACATGGATACACCACGAACCAAGAGCAGCAATGGTGCTCGCTCAACCAGGCAAATATACACAAGGACGCGCACCTTGTGATGATGCACACTTCGATGATCTGCACCGCGAGTTCGTAGTAGAAATCGCCCACATCGAGCAGCTCGGACCAGAAGCCTTTCTTGGACGCGAGCGGGTCCACGCCGATGCGCGCGCACATGATCTGGAACATCTTGCGGAACTCGGGGTCTTTCTTGATGTTGTTCTTGTACTTGATCGCGAACTGCTCGAGGTTGGTCTTGAAGAGCTCCAGCTGCGAGGTCACGTGCGCCATCTGCGACTCGGCGAGCTGGTCGCCCACCTCATTGAACTGCTTGGCCTGCTCCTGCTTCTTGCGCACCGCGCCGATGCCCACGCCGCGTCTCCGCATGAGTGAGTGCGTGAGTGCTTGCGAGCTGATTATTGCTTGCTTCACGATGTTCACGATGCTGCAATCGAGGAATGTTTGGCTTTCGAACCCTCTGGACAAGGACACGCACAGTTTGCAGCACCTTTGTGTACACGCAACTCATTTTTGAATTGATGCCTCGACTAATCTTTTCATTTTTACCCAATCACTTGCTGTTTCGTGGATTTCGCGAATCGGCATTTCCATTTTCAGTCAAAACTTGCGTGCTGGGTTCACCGTGACCACGACATCGCCTGCGATTGGCTAGAAATAGCTGTTGCCCCTTTCTCTCTTGCCATGCTTTTTCCCTCCCGCTTTTATCTTCTCCGCACGATTTGTATATTACAGATAACATATTCATCCATAAGAAATTTACCGTATTTACCAGCAACCTTTATTAGTAAATCCTGAACTCTTGTCCCAGACCATGTAAAATACTCATAGTTTACTGCGAATCGAAACTTCTATCCTCTCAAATGCACGTGCGGTGATTTTTCTTCGTCGTCTGGGGCCAGGAGTGAAAGAAAGAAAGAAAAGCGAAACGGGAGCTCTCCATATTCACTCTCCTTCCGCACGCGAAAGCAAACACCAAAGGAAGAAGCCGCCGCCGCCGTCCTCAGCGTAGCCTTCGCTTCATTCCCCCTTTCTTCCTCCCTCCACCCCCCCTTCTTGCAAGCATGTTCATCTTCGACTGGTTCTATGGTGTGCTCGGATACCTTGGTACGTGTGTTGCGCTTTGGTAGTTAGAATGGCAGCCATCGCATGTGACTGAGATCTGCGAATCGCGCGGAAAGCAAAGAGCGATCGCATGTGCCTTGTTCTTCTCTATACCTTGTCCGCACGATTGGACAAATGAGTGAGTGCCAGGAGATCTCATACAAGTGTGTATGTGTGTATCTTTTGTGTTGTATGACAGGTCTGTACCACAAGAACGCCAAGATCCTCTTCCTCGGTCTTGACAATGCCGGCAAGACCACGCTTTTGCACATGCTCAAGGACGACCGCGTCGCTGTCCACGAACCAACTCTTCACCCAAGTACGTTCTATTGTGCTTGTGGCATACATGGCGTGTGCGGTTGCATGCCAGCGATGGTGTGCAGTGGGATATGTAGAGAGTGGCGTTATGCTGACGTTTTGTGACTCTCATTTATGTACTGCAGACTCGGAAGAGCTGATCATCGGCAAGCTTCGCCTTCGCACATTCGACCTCGGTGGCCACGAGACCGCTCGCCGATTGTGGAGAGATTACTTCGCGACCGTCGACGGCGTTGTGTTTGTCGTGGACGCGCTGGACCGCGAACGTTTCCCAGAGTCGAAGCGTGAGCTGGACACGCTCTTGGGCTACGACGAGCTCGCGAACGTGCCATTCCTGGTGCTCGGCAACAAGATCGACGTGCCACGCGCCGCCTCGGAAGACGAGCTGCGCAGCGCGCTGGGCTTGTACGAGACGTACGGCAAGGAGGCTCGCGGCGACAAGGACGCTAGCATTCGTCCGATCGAATTGTACATGTGCTCGGTGGTGCGCCGAATGGGCTATGCCGACGGTTTCCGCTGGATGGCTCAATTCCTTTAGATACTGGTTATTTGCCGCCCCCATTTTTTCCAAATCAAGTCGACTCGCAGAGATGACGAGAAGAAGCAGGTGCTGAAGCTGGACGCGCGTGACTTTGGTGTTGATCGGATCTTGGCGTGGCTTTCCGCGCTTTGAGTGGCTGAACTTCCCGTCGTGTGATGGTGGTGCTGGTGCTGGTGGCGTGAATGAAGCTGACGAAAATCTTCTGAATGCGACGCGCGCGCACGCGATTCAACGGAGGGAACGAAGACCGCGAGGTGCGCGATTGCTGCTGGTAGCTTTTTTAGGGCGAAGACTTGCACGCGCGTGTGGGGCGACTGCTTTGCTCTGTTAAAAAAGACAATAAAAATAGGAAAACTGAATACTGCACCTGCAGGCTGAAGCGCTGTTGTTGTCACAGCGAGCGCCTGAGCGAATGAATGTATCCATGACCTCTTGTGCGTTCCCCATCCATTTCATCTCTTGGAGCAGCTTTTGAACATTTTTATCCGGAGCTGCTCGTTTTCGAGCCGTCAGCTGCGCATTTTGGCATTTTGAAGGTGTAGCTGTACCTCTGTGCTACGATACCTCTTTTAAATCAATATCTGATTCAAAGCCATTTTCAGTATTAATTCCCATCAAAAATACCTCTACTATTTGATAAAGCGCGTCGCCTTCAATCAGGAAGGTATATATCGCTTGACCAAAACAAGTCTCTCCGTCTGTTTACTAGTGCCAACGGGTGCATGAAGCGACGAACATGCATCTCCACAGCCGCACGCGCGCAAGACGATCTCTTGCACTCGCACACCTTCATACGCCAATATCGATCTACTCACATACAGGATAATAACACACACATAGTTGCGATGCACGCTAAAAATGCAAAGCAAAGCGTCTCATTTGTTGAACCCTCCAAAGTGCGCAGCTGATTGAAAAGGCGCTTTTTGTTTCCCGTGCAAAAAAGAAAGAACGAAAAGTGACTGGATGGAAATAGTGCCATACTGAATCCCAGTCAGTTTCCGCCCGCTACCATCATTCTCACTCTCTCTCTCTCTCTTTCCTTCCCCAGAAACGCGTTGCGCGCGTCCAAAGCCAAAGTAGCCAACGCACGTACAAAAGACCGCCGCAACGTGTGAAGGTGGCGGGCGGGTGGGCGCATTTGAAGAAGAAGGGAGAGAAAAGGAAGAAGCTTCGTTCGTTCTCTCTATTTCGCGACGCTTTTCTCTTCTCTCTCTCTCTCTCTCTCTCTCGTGCGTGCTTTATTACGAGCGGTGAGTGCCGACGTGGATGCGAAGCTTGCGACTGACGCGCACCTCATAAACCACAAGCAGGGCCGTTCAAGAAGCAAGCAGCCAGGCAGCGCAAGAGTGAACGCGTTGATCGACTCTCTGCGAAGAAGAAGAAGAAGGAAGAAAGCATGCCGATCCCTACTGCGAATTCGTCCAGGTGCGTGCATTTCTCGTCGCGCTCGCTGCTGAGGATTATCGCTACTTGTACTGTGCCTGTTGATGAGTGTGTGTTTACCGTTTTGTTTTTATTTTTGTGTATGTGCGTGCATGTGTGTATATATGGCTGTGAATGTCGTTCGCATGTCTGTCATCAATGTGCATATGCATTGTGTGGACGATGGGAATGTGCTTTTTTGGCTACATGTAGGATCCCCGGACTGGGGCAGCGTAAAGCGAACGGCAGCAGCGGAATTTCGAGAAACACGTCGTTCATTCAGCCACCAGGGAGAATCGCCGCGGCAGTCGCGGGTTCCAGTTTGCTCCCGCCACAGCCGTATGCGCAGAGCAAGATTCAGCAAGCTGGGGCAGTAGGTGGAGACCCATCATCGTCATCGTCGCTGCTGCCTCCGCGCTTTGCGCGCTCCTTTTCCACTCCCACGGCGCCGCAGCGCTCGAACCAGACGACTGCAGCACAGGAAGAGCGACCTCAACTCACGATTCAAGTGCCATCACCTGTGTCGTACGTCCCCGCAGGAAACTCCCTTGGCAGCCACACCAGCATCAGTAGCATCGACGAAAGTGTTTCGTACGAGTCCCTGATCCCGCCGTCGCCGTCCACGCACAATGACAACATCCGCGTGTTGCTGCGCATTCGACCACCAAATCCTGGAAGTGACGCAGACCGGAAGCAGCAGCAGCAACAACAGGCTCTCTCACGGCGCTGTCTGGACGTCGCACCTGATGCAAAGGGCGTGACACTCGCGCCATCGACGCTGCAGGAGAAGCGCTTTGGGTTCGATCAAGTTTTCACGGAGACGAGTTCCCAGGAGCAGATCTTTTTGGACATTGGCGTGACAGCTGTGGAGAACACGATCAACGGCTTCAACGGCTGCATCTTTGCGTATGGGCAGACAGGATCGGGTAAAACGTTCACGATGCTTGGTGGCACCGGCTCGAATGACGCGCAGGAGCTGCAAGTCTCGCCGCTTCGTGGGTTGATTCCTCGCATTTTCGCCCATCTGTTCCGTCGCCTGAGTCACGTTGCGATCGAGAAAGGAAACGCGCTGGAGTACGCTCTGTCGTGCTCGTACCTGGAAATCTACAACGAAAAGATCTTTGATCTCTTGGAAGAAAACAGCTCCATCGCGACGCAGCAAGCAAAGTCGCTTCGAGAAGATGCCAACAAAGAAGTGTACGTTGAGCAACTGCGTGAAGTCCCGATCCTGAGCGAGTCGGACGCGATCGAGTGGCTCCAACTGGGCTCCAGCAATCGACGCATGGCATCGACGGACATGAATCGAGAGAGTTCGCGATCGCACGCAGTGTTCACGATCAAGTTGGTGCAAACCGAGCGAACTGGGTCGGGGGTGATGTTTACTCGCCGGTCGAACCTGCACTTGGTGGATCTGGCTGGCTCAGAGAAGCAACGTCAAACCAAAGCAGCTGGCCAGCGCCTGAAAGAAGCAGCCCAGATCAACAAGTCGTTGTCAGCGCTGGGAAACGTGATCATGTCGCTTGTGGATGTGTCGAATGGTCAAAAGCGACACGTTCATTATCGTGACTCGAAGTTGACGTTTTTGCTGAAGGATTCGCTGGGCGGAAACGCAATCACGACGATCGTCGCGACGATTTCGGGGGAAGAAAAGTACTTCAGCGAGACGTTGTCGACTTTGAAGTTTGCGCAGCGAGCAAAGTATATCAAGAACAAGGCTATTCAGAACCAGGATTCGGACTCGATGCTGCCGCTTTTGAAGCAAGAGATCGAGAGACTGCGTCAAGAAATTGCTCAGTTACGAATGGGTGCTCCATCTGCGATGGCGCCGTCTCCGGATGGATTTAACTCGTCGCCGTTGAACCATCACCGCCAGCAAGAGCAGCCGCAGCCACCGCAGGAAGTGAAAAAGAATCGATGGGAACCAGCGCTTGATGTGATGGATAAGCTCTTACGCGCAAGTGGTGCCGCTGCTCCTGCCGATTTGGAAGAGCATGAAGAGTGCAATCCAGTGGAAATTCGCTGCGAACGATTAGAGATGCTGCTGTATCGAATGATCTGTCGGTACGAAGAGCACAAAGAGATCGCGTTTTCTTCGGACCGACACCGACATGGCAGCTCCTTTCTTCGCCCCATCTTACCGATGAAGTCGAATCTACGAGCGCCGAAGAAATATGGAATCAAGCAGACGACGGAGAATCAGCAAGAAGGACGGTTTATAAGTCCAGAGGAAGAAAAGCTGATTTATGAAGAAATTGCGCGGGGAAACGAGCTGGAGCGTGAGAACAATTTGATGCGACAGGAGCTGTGCGAGTTGTTGGAGTGGAAAGCGCTGGTTGAAGAAGAGAGAAAGCACGGAAATGCGGACGCCACAGGGTACTCGATCGCCTCGCCCGAGAACGTGGCTGCTCAAAGCCACAGTGAAGAACTCATGGAGCTGCTGAATGTGTACCGCTCGCTATTCGACGAGATGTCTGACGTTCTGCAAGAGAAACGACCGATACTCTCGAGTCCTCCAAGTCCGGGATCCGGGTCCTCTTTCACAGAGGACAACTCCGTCTCCTATACTTCTGGCGGTGAAGAAGATGGCGATGACCGTGAAGCTCGTGATTTCCCAGCAGACGACAACGAGGTTGACAATTCTGAGGATGGCGAAGTTAGTGAGACCTACCGCGAAATTCGTCGAGCGCATGCTGTCAGTATGAAGCTCGAACGAAAACTGGAGCAATACCAAGACATCATGCAGCGCCTGGAGAAAGATTTGTTGGCAACGCAAGATGAACTCGAGACCTCGAGTGCAGCAACCAAGTTTGCCGAGTTTCAGCTACAGCAACTGCGCAACCTCACGTCTGAAGAGGAAGCCAGACAAGTGGAGCTTGAATCGACTGTTGCGAAGCTCAAGCTGGAAGTGGAGTCACTCCAATCTGTGCTGGTGGATGCTCAAAAGAGCGTTGCCGAAAAAGATCATGCGTTGCAGGAGGCAAGCATCAAGCTGAATGCCTCCCAAAACGAGCATGAAGATCTGGACATGCTGCGAGGAATGGTCGCGTCTGCTCAACAGGACATCGGCGAGAAGGATCATGCCTTAGAAGACGTGAAGGCGCAGCTTGCTGCATGCACGCGCGAGTTAGAGTCATTAAGCTCGAGTCTCGCAGTGTCCCAGCAAGATGCTGGTGCAAAAGACCGTGTTTTACAAGACACGACTTCCCAGCTGACTGCGTGTAAGCATGAGCTGGAATCTTTCAAGTCGACGCTGGCAACTTCTCAAGTGGACATTGATGCAAAAGATCGCGCGTTCGAAGAGGCAACTTCGCAGCTGAAGACTTTGAAGACTGAGCTGGAAACTCTGCGATTTGAGCTCACGAATGCTCAGCAAGACATTGAGTCCAAGGAGCACGTACTGGAGGAGGCGAACAACAAGTTGCACGCGAATCGACTGGAGTTGGAAACGCTTCGATCTTCTCTCGCAAGTGCGCAGAGCGAGATTGATTTGAAGAACCACGCCTTGGAAGACGTGAAGTCGCAGTTGCAAGTTAGTCAGAATGATGAATCGGAATTGAGCGAGCTTCGCTCTGCTCTTACCGCTGCTCGCCGTGGAGTGCACGAGAAGACGCGTGCACTTGATGATGCAAGGTACCAGCTGGAGCAGCTTCAGTTGGAGCGAGACGAGATCGCACTGCGGTTCCAGCACGAGAAGGAACAGCTGCAAGCAGAGCACTTGAAGTCCATCCGAGAGTTTGAAGCGAGAGAGCAGCAGCAAGACGACGAAATTCGGCGCTTGAGTATCGAAACGCCGCCGAACAGCACGGAAGAGGTCGTGCGGCTGAGACGGAAAAGCAAAAGCTCGGAGCAAGAGAAAGCAGGAATTGAACTGGCATTGCTCGCGGCGCAGAGCATCATCCAGCAGCTGGAGGACGAGCTCTCGTCCCTGCGCGCTGGAGCTGACGGAGGTGCTGCTACTGCGAGTGTGGGTGGAAGTAGTGCTGGGCAGCAGCAGCTGCAGGCTATTCAGACACAGCTGGATGAAGCACTCGCTGAGAATGAGAAACTGCACGACACCATCCGCGGCTTACAGGTAAAGCAGCACAGAGGAAAGCGCCGTCATTCCAATGTTAGCCTCCGCACCAACTCACACTTGTTGTCTGCAGACGGAGAAGGAGAAGAGTAGAGTATCTATTCTACTGAAAGACAAAGACACAGTTGAGGATGTTGAAGACTTTACAAAAGAAGTGAAGCAGCTTCCACACGAACACGTCGTTCTGAAAAAGATTCTCTTCAATGAGAAACACCAACGCCCCTCGTCGCCCTCGTCCATGCTGGCCATCACGAAAGTAAGTGGTTAAGAAAGGACCGCTAGCAGGCACTGGTAGTCGGCTAGCTTACTTACATCTCTCTCTCTCTTTGTGTTCTGCGTATCTTCGTTCTTGTTTTCCCGAGCAGCAAAATGACGAGATCAAGCGACTTGCGTCTGAGCGCGTCGCGCTCAGCTCCCGCCTGAAGCTGACGCAGCAGAAGATGAAGCGGCTGGAAGAGGAGCTCACGCGCTCACGCAACAGCCACGCCGCGAGTCGCAGCGACATCGCGACCGAGTTCTTCTGCGGCATCTGACGGACGCGCTAGAAGAGAAAAAAAGGTATCGTACGTGCATGTTGCTCGATTCGTCGTAGTTTTAGTATACAGATTATTATAAAAACGAAAATCTTAC
The DNA here is from genome assembly GCA_023335535.1 of Globisporangium spinosum. Classification (NCBI taxonomy): domain Eukaryota; phylum Oomycota; class Peronosporomycetes; order Pythiales; family Pythiaceae; genus Globisporangium; species Globisporangium spinosum. The sequence continues at coordinate 2,003 of JAADVN010000791.1, read as the reverse complement.
TAGGGAAGGAAGGAAACCAACACCAAACAAAATCACTGGAGAAGAAAGCGCCAAAGTCAAAAGCTCTACAGCGCATACTCAAGGACGTTGTACGGCGAAAGCGTGCGCCGCTTGTAGAAAAGTACGTACGCCGCGTCCGTGACCACGTCGCTCGCCGCGATTTCGTGCACCTTGTCGTCATCGAAGCGGTACCAGAGATCGTTCAGCTGCACCTCTGGGTCGTGCGAGTCCGTGAACACTCGAGCGCTTTCCTCGAACGAGCGATCGTATCGGCAGCACGCAGTGTAGTGGCCACGTGTCAGACTCCCGACATGGTTCGCCACAGCATACAGATCGTACACATTCGCAGGAGAGCTTGGCGCGTTCTTGTTGCTGTTGACCGAAGTCGAGTGCGGCGACCCCATCCACTTCGAGAAGTCCATGCCGTCGAGAGGAAAGTCCACGAGTGCGCGCACCTTTTGCCGGTGCTGGTTCTCAAAATACTGGAACCTCTTCAACTGAATCATCACGAGGTCCGGCAAACGCCAGATGTCGGACTTGCGGAGGCCCTCGCGCGCAACGCCGCAACGCTCGCAGATCCAGTGGTCTTCGAGCGAAATGCCCTCGTTCTTGAGAAAGGCGTCCATGCACTTATCGAGGGAAATCGGATGACTGCTGCTATTCGGTTTGGAGGTATCCGCGCTGCTCTTGTTGCTGCTTTTGATCTCTTGTTCCATTTCGGCAGGTACGACGTCGTCCATGACTTGGTGCTGCTCGCTGTTCTCAAAAGTGTTACAATTCTTCCAGTCGAGCACGATGACGCTGCGCGTGGAGAAATGCTGCAAAATGCCGCTGCTGTCGTACGGCAGCTCGTCGCCGAGCGAGTTGCTGATATCCTCCAAATTCGTCACACGGACCGCGTACGGGAGCGCCTCGAGTCTCGATGCAGCGCAATCTCTGACCGACAAGTGAGTTGCTGCTGCTGGTGGTGCTGCTGCTGGTGGTGCTGCTGCTGTCGAATTGGAGGATGCGCCGCAGGTGTACTGATTCACATCAAAACCTTCAATGAAGCGAGCCGCTTGGAGCAGAATTGAGTGGTGCAGGTCGCGACTAGTCTTGTCAGACTCAATTGTCACAAACAATGGGATGCCGAAGACCTCAAATGCGAGCTTGTCGGAATCTCCAAGGTCAATTGAAGTTGTTGCCATCGTCGTTGTCGTTGACGCCACGTCACCAGTGCTGCTATTTTGCAGTGTGCCACTCTGCCCAGAATTCATCGGACGCCGCGTTGTTACGAAAGCGCTCGCATTGTAGGGCGTGACGAAGCGATGCACGACCTGGACTTCAAACACCTCGCGCGGACTCTTCGTGCGCGTGTTGAACGGCGCAATGCGCTTCTCTTCCCAGTCCAATTCAGTGAACCACTTGCTCCACTTGAAGCTGAACCCGTCGAATTTGACGCAAACACGCTTGTACGACACTTTGCGAACCGCACTCTGCTGCTGTCCCATTGACGATATCACGATTGCGTCTTGGCAGTTGCTGTCATCGACAATGTCGATCACTGTGCCTGGATGCCATGCATCCTGAAATCCAACGCCATCGACGCGCGATCCCGGCTTGATATCTGTGAAGCACTTGACTCTCTCGGGTTTCTCAAAGTTCGCATCGCACTGCGTCAGCATCAGAGGCACATGTGGGATCTCCGACAACGTCCACGCTCTTTCATACGCGTACAGCTCGCGACCGTGCGCAATGTTCTCAATGTGCTCGTCGCCCTCGATCACGCGTCGGATGCGGCTCCGGCGCACTTCCACGAGTATGAACCGGTTCCCCTGCATGTTGTACGCAGCGGCGATCTGATCCGAAAGGCTTCCCGTCAAGCTTCCCCGCTTGATCCAGAACCCGCGACGAATCACTGGCTGCGCGGTGTCGATCTTGCTGCTGTCGTCGATGGTTGATAGGCTGCTGGTGCTGACGTCATCGTCGTCACTTCCATTCAACGTGTTTCCTGGAATTCGGAT
>JAADVN010000790.1:0-13288 GCA_023335535.1 Globisporangium spinosum | reverse complement strand
CGAGGAGATACTAATCAAGCGGCGCAGCCTGTGCGATCGATTCAACATCAGCATCGGGAAGAAGGATAATTCGCACTTCCTGACCACGGGCGAGAGCCGAGAAATACGGCGCATCGAGCAAGTACTATCAAGGGTGAATGAGCAGTATTCTGACGTGTTTGCGACCACAAAAATTACCACTCAAGAGCTCAAGCGTCTTCAGTCCGACCACGCTCGATTGGAGTCCAATCACACCCGGCTAGAGTTCAAGCACGCCAAACTGCAATCTATGTTTACCAAGGCAACCGAGGATATCGCTCATCTGCAAGAACTTATTATGCGGCATTGTAGCCAGTAATTTAATAATTTAATATTTATCTCTTGTTGAAGTCCAAACAATGATCAATTGACAAGTAGTTTGCTTAAATATTGATCTTGCTTTTCCTAGTTCTCGATTGTTTCTTGACTTGCTGAGTTTCTTTTTTTTACGCCAACCGATTCTATTTCTTCATTAGACCATTCAGGTTTCTTTCCTCCATCGTAAGCACGAACATATTGATACATGAGTAATCATTGATACACGCAATATCATCTTCTATTGGATCAAGGGTATATATTTGCGCCATGATGCGTCCATACTTATCGTACTTGCCAAGAACAACTCTGATAACTTATCCTCGATTAAGTTTTTCAAAAACTCATTTCCTTTCATACATGCGCTTGCTTCAGCTTCTATCGAAGAATGAAGTTCCGGCGCATCGACACCTTCGAGACGAATATTTGCTTTTACAGTGCGGTTGTCCGATTCAAATATAATTGTGATTGTATCTGGGTCATGGACATTAACAACTCGAGCATATGTGTCGATTCCACTGAAAGAAAAGCGCTCAACTTCCGAACAGTCTATCTCTTGTAAACGCTGAATTAATTCCATTTTGTCTATATAAGTATTAACATCGTTGATTCAATTTTTCTATAAGCACTTGTCTGTTTTCAAATCTGGTTTTGAAAAAAATATCAGCCAGAAAGTTTTCATTGACTCTTCCTACTCTTTACAAGAGAAAGAAAATACCGTTCTTTCAACGAGAACCTATCTAGAGCCCTTGTCCATTTCACAAAACGAGAAATAATATATCTCGGCCGAAAAACGAAGTCGTGACACTAGTCGGATGGTTAAAAAGAAACACGGCATTCGACAGAGCTACCAAGTAAATTAAAACAGACGCATATAATATGTTTTGGACTCTTCACCCACCATTGCTGGCAGACTTCACCGGGGTTGGGTCATACATATGAGATAACATCAATGTAAAACATTGAGTACGGTTTGTTATCAGCTATTCGCTTCTACAGAGTTTCAGATCAACTTGATCCTTCAAAGCGTCATTGCGAGTCTGGAGTATCCTACTATGTTCAACGCACATTGAAGTAGACTTGGAGACTGGCAATATACTATATACTGATTGCTTAAGATCAAAGTGATTATGTAGAAATTGACTTTCGGCCATCCAAATATACCATCCAGCGTATAAGCAGTCACACATGGATACCAACAATGAATTCCAACATTACGAGTATTTGACTCTTCGCAATTGTATTCATATACGTAATTGCGCCATGGGTTGGTTGAGTAATAATTTAAGTGCAATTCGTATGTTTGAAGCCAATCCAAGTGAAATTTGTTGGTGGGCTTTGAGTCGTATGCCAAATGCCATTCATGTACTAGAAGCGAATCCTGATAAGATTGATTGGAAACCATTGAATAGCAATTCGAGTGCTATTCACTTACTAGAAGCTAATCCAGAAAATATTGATTGGGATTGTTTGAGTCTTAATCCAAATGCAATTCATTTGCTTGAAGCAAATCCTGAAAAGACTAATCGGAGTTATTTGAGTGCTAATTCAAATGCTATCCATCTGCTCGAATCAAACCCTGAAAAGATTAATTGGCTTTGGTTAAGCGAGAATCCAAATGCTATTCATTTATTAGAAGCCAATCTTGATAAAGTTGATTGGCGACGCCTAAGTCATAATCCAAACGCAATACATATACTCGAAGCGAATTTCGGAAAGATTAATTGGTGGACTTTGAGTGGCAATCCAAATGCTATTCATTTACTTGAAACTAATTTTGAGAATATAGTTTGGGAAACTTTAAGCAGCAACCCAAACGCTCTTCATTTACTTAAAGCTAATCCTGAATTGGTTGATTGGAGCGAGCTGGGAAGTAACCCGAGTATCTTCACTTACGACTACAACCAAATCAAACTTGGTCACGAATGGTTGAAATGAGAAATCGCCGAGCACCTTCACCATCCACGGTTTATTGAAAAGTGGATAAACGAAGGTAATGAACTTGAAGACTATCTCATGTAGATTGCAACTTTCTTTTTTATAAAATTGATTGCTGTCATTCATGAATATACCAAACATCGTATAAGCAGCTTAATCATGCACACTAACAACGAATTCCAACGCCAAGAGTATCTTACGCTTCGTAAGTGGGTCGATCAAAGCCAGATTGATTGGCATTGTTTGAGTGGAAATTCAAATGCTATCTATCTTCTTGAAACTAATCCAAAAAAAATTAATTGGCCTTGGCTGAGTCGCAATTCAAACGCTATTCATTTACTTGAAGCCAATCGAGGTAAGATCGATTGGGATGAGTTGGGCCATAATCCAAATGCTATCCATTTACTTGAAGCTCATCCTGAAAAAATTTATTGGCGTACTTTGAGCAAAAACCCAAATGCCATTTATTTGCTTGAATTGAATCCTGAAATGATTAATTGGCACTGGTTAAGTGAGAATCCAAACGCTATTCATTTACTTGAAGCCAACCTTGATAAAATTAATTGGAAGCAGTTGAGCGTCAATCCAAATGCTATTCATCTACTCGAAGCCAGTTTTGAGAAGATTGATTGGAATATGTTAAGTGAGAATCCGAATGCTATTCGTTTGTTGGAAGCTTATCCTGATAAGATTCATCGGAGTTGGCTACGTCGAAATTTGAGTATCTTCACTTATGACTATGATCGTATCAAACGTGACCGAGAATGGTTGAGGCATGGTCTAACCGAATACTTCTATCAGCCACGTTTCATCGAGAAGTGGCCCAACGATGGTAATGAGCTCGAAGACTATCTCATGTAGATATGCTTTTACTTTCTTTTTTTAGCGTAAAATTGATACTGAACAACGTATAACCAACCTCTCATCAAGTTCAATATGTCAACCGCAGTGCTCTCAATCGCCGATCAGTCAATTTCAACACATAAACAGCTAGCGAAGCGGGTTTACACGTAGATACTAGAAACTGACATAGAATCCGATTAAATTTACTGAATACGATGTTGTAGATGCTACTGCTGTTAAGCGCGATAGAAATTGAAGAGATGTGTTCACTGGTACATCAACAACGATAGTCGTTGTTCCTGCTATGGCCGATGTTAGATAAGTCATATTTGTGTCAGTATCTACACCAATCGTGATACCACATGATGTAGTTCCGACATGTACATGCGTTAATACTAGTTTTACCATAATCGATTCAATAGGTATATATGGGACCAATGATGTTGCTGTTGACACGGTCGCTGTCGATGCGTTAACTACCAGCGGTTGTGGAAATAATGTCTTGTATTGATGCGATTGAGGTATTACTACATATGGCACGGCCGAAGCCTGTGTTGGGAAGTACATTGGCAATTTCCTGGCGTCGGTGTTGGTATAACCAGCAGGCAAATCATTCAATATTGCAGTGGTTGATTTACTACTAATTACGTAGCCAGGCGTTGTAGCATGATTCAACGCATACACATAATATATTTTGTTTGCCGCAAACCTGCCTCTTTGATAATTAAATTGAGTGTTATTAATCGAATCATCCGATGCCGTCACTGTAGCATTCTCAAAGTGGGTTAATGCTATTATATTTGCATCCAAAGTAAATGGCACTGTTGGTGGTGTAAATGTTGTTGTGTATCTGGCTACATTACTGCAACGCGCCTCGTCGTAATAACAATTGGACGCTGTTGTTCCATTGCCGCCAAATCTTAAATTCGCGAATGATCCACTTGTTATTTTCAGGGCTGATGTGATTGTAGCACCTACAGTGCCATTAAAATAAACCACATAATTTGAGCCATTTGATACAATCGCAACGTGATACCACGTCGCGGCAGCCATTGTGCCTGTTACTGCAGTAGCATTAGCAATATTAAATGCAGTTCCTTGACCTAATGAAATACTCAATCTACTGGTACTTGTTGTGAACCCTAGTTGAATCGAAAATCCAATACTTGATGAGAGTAGAACTAAATTTGCAGCAATCGAATTTAAATTTACAAAGAACTCTATGGTCCAAGCATTGAGAGATATGGGGTTGTATATTATATTTGATCCCAACGCTAACGATCCGTTGGATGATGTATTAGTTGTTGTCGACAACCTACGTACCCCGAATTTACATCTGGTTGTTGATAGTGTAGCAGCTGTTCCAAGCGTCCACCGACTCAACAACGTGAAAAGTGAATTTACTACAAGACTAGTGTTACTTGTGATACTCGTAATAGTTTTCACTGATCCTCCACATACAATAGGGTCACCGACTGCGAAATCTGTAGTGAATAGTGTACCGATCCCTACTATTGTGGTAGATTCTGGCGATGGATACAGCGTGCCAGATAAATTAACGGATTGAGTTACTCCATTGAGTAATCCAAGTGTAGAGAGTGATAAAGTATTCGGTGTCACTATGCTGATAGAATTAGTATTGGCGTCGTTTCTCCCTTCAAAGTATGGTATTGTGTATGTCATAGAATTAACATACTGCGGTAGACCTAAATTGAAATACCTACTGAACATCCCAATTGACCAATTGACGCCAATTGCCGAACGATCATTTGTAAGTATTAAGCCGTTATTTGCAGGCTTGTTTAGCGCTACTAATGATGTTGTAGTGTTAGCAACCAAAATGTCTCCAACCATATATGTATTACGACCAGTTCCGCCACTTGTTTCTGAAAGAGGTGTCATTAGAGTGGTGGTTCCAGCAACTGCTAAGGCTAGTAATGTTCCAACAGATGTAATGTTTGTTTGTGTCGCTGTAGACAAGGTTCCTCCTAATGTATTTGCTGTCAACGAATTAATTCCTGTAATATCACTCGACTCATTCAATACCAATGCATTACTCGCTGAAGCAATTCCAATAGTAATATCGGTTAGATAATCAGCCTGTGTTGAAGTCAATGATGTTGCTCCAAGTACTAACGTCGTAGTAGTCAAAGAATTAATTCCTGTAATATTACTTGAAGCATCCAAAACTAATGCTTTACTTGCCGAACCTCTCCCCGCCACAACAGTGTTCACATAGTTAAGCTCACTAGCAGTTGATGAAACAGTTGATCCAGCGATTTTCAATCCACCAAGGATATCTGTAAATCCTGTCGAATCAATAAGAATACGAGTAATTCCATTCGTCAGAAATTTCATGGCATGATTTGAGTATGAACCGAAATTAATTTCCACGTTAGACATTTTTAGTGCCGCAGACACAGTTGTTGTAGAATTATTTATCCATGGTTGGTTTGTAGCTGGTGTTGTTGTATTATTTGTGATATTTGAAGTCAGCGATACAGTTGTTATCAACGAAGTGGCAGTTAATGAATTGATTCCGCTGATACTATTTGAACTGTCTAACACTAATACTTTTCCAGTTGACGCAGTTCCAATAGTAATTCCGGTCAGATAACTTGCTTCTGTTGTAGTTAATAATGTTGGTCCAAGCGCTAACGTAGTCGTGGCCAATGAGTTAATGCCTGCAATATTATTACTTCCATCTACAATTAATGCTTTACCAGCCGATGCCGTGCCAGCCGTAGCACCGGCTAATGTATTCACTTGAGCAGCTGTCGCTAACACAAGAGCTCCTCCTAATTTCAATCCAGTAGTGCTTCCATTATGTGATGAGATGTCAACATTACCGGTAGTAAGCAACCCAGCTAATGTCCCCACTGATGTAATATTCGTTTGCGCTCCTGTAGTCAATGTTCCTCCTAAAGTGACTGCATTAACTGCACCACTCACACCCAATCCACCAGTGATAATCAATGTACCATTTGTTGTAGTAGTTGATGCGATACCTGCTCCCATTAATACACTCCCAGCAGCTATCCATAGAGCATATTTGTTTGTTATTGTCATATTAGTACCAGCCAGTGGAGCATTAGCAATATATACAGTTGCAGCATTCGTCGTAGTAACTGCAGCATTGGTGGCTGATATAGTGGATTGCGCGAATGATGCTATAACAGCGGAAGCAGCAGTCGCTCCATTCGCAGTAGAATTATTCGTATATGTAGCAGATATTGTTTTATACTGAATACCATTTGTCAGCCACGACGCCGCAGTAGTAGCAGTTCCACCTACACTGGATGAAGCTGTTGTCAAAGAATTGACACTAATAGTATTTTTGAAAGCATCTAAGATTAACGCTTTACTCGCAAGTGCTGTCCCACCAGTAACGCCTGTTAGATGCGCAGCCACAGTAGTGGTCAATGATGTAGCTCCAAGCACTAACGTCGTAGTAGTCAAAGAATTGACTCCAATGATGTTTTTTGAAGAATCCAATACCAACGCTTTGGATCCAGAAGCAATTCCTGGGGTAAGTTCTGCTAGATAAGCAGCTTCTGTAATAGTAAGCGTTGCTGTTGATCCAGCTACGAGCGATACTAAATAAGCAGCTTCTGTATTAGAAAGCGTTGTAGATCCAAGCACTAAAGTTCTTGCAGCTAATGAATTAATTCCTGTAATATTACTCGATTCATCTAATACCAAAGCTTTATTGCTACTAGCAGCTCCTGGAATGGTATCAGTGTAATCTAATTGAGTAGCGGTCGCCATAACAAGAACTCCAGCCAGTTTCAATCCTGTAGTTCCATTGTGGTTTATAATATTTAATGAGTTAGAGGTATTAATTTCGCTTTCAGCCATATTTGTACTAATTGATAGATCTCCATCACTTGTCATAAAAATACTTGAGTATGCAGTTGATAAATCCGTTCCATATTTCAATCGAATACAGGCTCCATTACTACTAACAACTTCTAATTGCGATGACGGTGCCGTGGTATTCACGCCAATATTACCATATGAATCGATATATAACGATTCTTTGTTGTGTTCAGTTCGAAGCAATATCCCACTATGTGAAACATCTGGATCAACAATCAATTCAGTTAAATTCGTGCTTAAACTTGATCGACCAGTCGAACTGATTAGATTATCGATAAGTGGGTTATTGAAGAAAGACATTTTGTCGGTCGTTATATGTAATCACCTCAAAAGATCATTGAATTATCATGAGATACCACATAATAACTCACTGATCTTCAGTTTTTTGTTTCGGAGCGATACTCTAAGTAAACTCAGAGCATCTAACGACCTCGGAGTAGGCATCTCCGGGCACCTGAACTCGGAGAGCCCAGGTGAGTAAGTGCTCGTTCTTGAGATAGATGTTGCGAGCGGCGTTCACATCTCGATCCATCGTCAGAGCGCAACTTGGACACTTGAAGACTTTCTCACTTGTGATGTTGCGGTTGATTCTCCCGCAACGTGAGCACGTCTTCGTAGTATAGTGTTCTTCGCACTCGACCATCTTCCCGCCAGATCTCTTCATCTTGAACTTGTAGTGAGACCATGTCAGCATTGCTCTCGAGGTCTTGCTTGAGATTCTTTTTTGCTTGGATGTCATCTCAGACGTCTTGAATGAAGGAAGGAGGACTTCTTTGTAGTTCTTCGACAACCAGCTGGATACCTTGTGATGCATGTCTGCGATCATCGCTTTCACACGCTGGAGCATCTTGTACACTCTCTAGTTCATGCGGTATCTCTTTCGCTTCGATGTCTCCTTGGTCTTTCTTGAGATCGCTCTGTCGATCGTCAGACATCTTCGGAAGATCTCTTCATTCGCGTCTTCAACACCAAGTGTCAGCCCTTCGGGGTCGTACATAGTGATGAAGCTTCGAACACCTGGATCGATCGCGCACACTCGACTTGATGATGTCTGTTCGAACTCTTTCACGTGAGGGATACAGAGGTAGAACTTCTCACCTCGCGTTCGTTGGAGACGGACAGCGAACTCACGATCGGGAAGCTCTTCTTTGATCTTGATTCCTTCATTCTTCACAAAGCCAAAGTATCTGGGAAAGGATCGCACGACACCACCACTTAACTTGATATCTCTTGACGGAATTTCAATCGCTGACGAGTTGTGCTTCTTGGACTTGAACTTGAGCTCTGGGAAGGAGGTTTTCTTGTCTTTTTTCTTGAGTGCTTTGAACAACGCCATTGAAGACTTTAACGCCTTTTCGTAGTCTCGGTAGGTGGAATCCATGACGTGTTCCGGAACTTCCAAGTGATACTCGGGGAGGTAGTTCGCCAGTGATTGCTTCTGGGAGATCGGACGGTACTTTGCAGCTTGCTCGGTCTTTGTGGTCTTGTAGCAGTCTTCACGGGATACCTCGACGAGCTTGTTGTAGATCATGCGATGAGTGCCAAACATCTTGTTCAGGAGCTTCACTTGAGACTTGGTCGGGTAGAGTCGCACTTTCAGTATGCTGTTCACGGCCTTCTTTTCGTCTGTTGGTTCGCTCGGAGTAGGAGACGGACGAGTTGGTTGGCTGGTGTTCTCTGCTGCTTGCAACTCAATGATATTGTTCAGTGTGAACCACGACTTGTCCTTGAGTCGCGTCGAGCTTGCTGGGAGAGACGTGTCGTGGTCCGACGGCAGTCATATCTCTTTGGCGCGCGCTGGTACGGACTTTTCCCACCACAAAGGAAAGTCTGGTACCACTTGCGCACCACTGGACGCCTTGACTGGACGCACGACAGCAGGCGGGTCTTCTCGGTCCGGTTCGCTGTTGGTCACCGGGACGATCTCGCCCATTGGAGCTGCGAGTGGTAGCTTCCGGGCACGCAGGCGCAGACTGGCAAGTTGCGGTGCGACGTCTTCAAAGTCCGAGTCCGAGTCGTCTGGCGGACGCTTGCGCTTGGTGGACTTCATGGCTGGAGAGCCAATTCGAAAGTGAGTGTGCTGGCAACAACAACAAAAAGAGAGAGATTGCGAATGCGTGTCATTCTGGATAGCACATCAGTGATTTTTTGTGTACTTGATGTTTGTAGACCAAAGTGCAAACTACCTTGTTGTTGGGTATCATGGATACATCTGGTAATCTTCTACACGTGGACTGTTGGAATTAGTCGGTGCTTGTCCAGCTGTAGTTCCCTTTTTTGATAAAAGACACATACTTGGGCATCTTGTGATGCTGTTCACTTAGATACCAATGTTAGCTATATTACCAATTTTGTGCATCAATGTGAACCAACTTTGACCCTGTTTTTCAAAAAAAGTACACAACTTTGTGTAAAACCGGGTAAAATTGGCATCTCTCGTGCGGCATCGTGCAGTTGAATCCAGAGGCAATTGAAAGCTGGTGGATCTTCATAGCGAGGCCCGTCGATGAGTTCTTCAAAAACTTGGCGCATTCGAGCTCGAGCTTCGTTTTGTAGTTGACTGGATTGGAGGCATACTCCAACAAGAAGTTTTTCCATGCTTGAAGAAGTGGATCAGGCGATCTTGGCTCTCTTGAACGCGACTTGGACGCGTAGAATTGATATTGAAAAAATAAATCAATGTAGTACATTTCACACTCACGCTCGTCTGGCAAGCGACCATATATAAACGCAGGGTGATACAAATAGATCGCTACTGTACCATCGGACGGTGGATCAGTCCATGGATATCCACGCGCGTTCGAGTCGTATTCGTCGAGCCACGGTCGTCTTGTTAGTTGTAGAGAACCGTGCTTGGCTTCCATCTCGCGCTCGTCGAATGGCTTGATGTTGAAACCTCGATCCCACCCTTGGTACGTAATCTCAGGGCGCTTGGCTGGGTAGACTTGACGGATTGACTCGGATGCGCGCTTGTTGGATGGAGCGATGACCAACGAAGTGCGGATGGCAACCCATTCACCGGTCGCCACGCCGGATCGGTTACTTAGTGTGTTCTTGGATTGAGAGGACCGAAATTCGGCAAGTAGCTCGGTGGTGTGTTTCTGGCTGGTAGACTTCGCAATCGCAAACAGTTCAGCGGCGTTCCTTGGAGTGCCTGCATCGCTATCATCGCTTACAAATGAATTCACATACCCTCCATGGATTCCCATCGAAGGCGGCGTCATCAATCGCTTACGATTTAGCACTACAGGCGAAGGCTCTGGGGACGTACTGATGTGAACGGAGTCTTCATCGTCGTCGAGGATTTCAGTCGTCTCGGACTCGAAAGACTCGCGCCGCTTGGATTCTTCGGACCGCATTTGATGTGGTGTGCGACGCAGTTGAACTTCTGGTTCGGAGTCGCCTTCAACAGCGGTCGCGCCGTCGCTACGGGAGCGATTCGGCCACTTCATGGATTCCCATCAAAGGCTTCTTCGCTTCCGCGGCGACGGCGCGCTGTGTTGGTCTTTCGTGGAATTTTTAAGACTACGATAACTGCCACGCGTTGTCCTAATGAAAAAACCTCATTATGGATTTACTTGGAATTTGTATTAACAACAGCAACAGTACAATAACTTCAACTGTGTCTGATTATAAAAATGAAAAGAAGGATACATTGTGACTATTTGAGTAATATTCAACTGCAACTCTAAGAGGAGAAAGGCAACCCGTTGAGGCAGCGCCTAATGGCGATCTGCCGAGTGGATGAGTTCCATCGACCCCCAGAACTGGAGCCATTTAAATTTTTTACTGTGGGTACATGATGAGTGGTATGATTTTTTGAACCCTCTTGGAGAACATTGGACTGATGACACGATCTTAGATTTGCTTTATGATCTTGGGCGCTTGAGAAGCATCATTCTCGCATTTAACATCTGTGACCATGATGACTTGCGGCGGACTAACGAAGCGAAACCAGCCTTGTCGCATTACATGGGACCTCGACGATCTTGGCTATTGCAAGTACCACACTCCGTACGCTCTCCAATGCCGAGGCATTTCAAGCTCCACAGGGCTTCGCTGTCGTATCGCGTGGGATCTCAACGATAACAACTACTGCAGCAATCATTTCCGCCAAGACCCTCTATACGCTCCTCGCCAATGCATTGGGTTCGCATCGACTAGAGGACGCCGCTGCCAAATAACGTCAGGGATCGACGCCGACGGCTACTGCGCCATCCATCGCCCGCGGGTCGTCACCGCTCCGACATGCCAGGGGACCGTTCTACGCTCGCGGAAGCCCTGCACCAATGTGGCCAAGCCGGGGTATGCGTATTGCTGCGCGCCTCATGATCCGAGCATGTCGTATGTTAATCCCCGCCTGTTCGACAGCGCGTCATCAACACGGAACCACCTCGAAGACGAAGTCGTGGCGCGCTACGATGGCAAGGATTTGTATCACGCCGACGACTTGGATTTGGTGACGCCTAACTACATTGAGCTCGACCACATTTTAGAGAAGCAATGCTTCTCTTACGTGTTCCGCTTTTTGAACTTCCAAGATCGCGGAGAGAAGACACAAGTTGCTACAATCGTCCGAGACGAAGTCGTGAATGAGGTTCCGAATTTGTGCCTGACTCGAAAAACGACCAACCGAATCAAGGGCGTATCAGTGTTCAACTTCCTCGACGACTGCACCACGGGGCACGTCGGTCATCGCGGCAACGGCGCGACATTTGTCGCCTACATGTTGGCCGAGAACCGAGACAACACGCACTTGGGGCGACGTACGACTCGAAAGATTTCGCAAGAGATGGGGTCGGCGCTCAAGTATTGCCAGCGCAAGTTTGCTGCAGAGGGCGAGACACCGATTTTGGACGCGCTTTCTAACGAACTCCAGACTCTCTATGTGACGATGCAGCTCCACACCAGCACGAGACGTCGATCCAATCCATAAAGATTGGTATTTTTCCAAGACCAAAAAAACCCATGAGGGTCAGCAAGTACAAAGCTGGCACCATTTCTGCATTTTCGAGGCTGTGATTTCTCGAGCCGAGCAACGAGTCCTAGCCTCCTTCATGTATGCACGTCTCCGTTGTTAGCAGAGTTTTTTCTCGTGCTTTTCTCGCGCCGGCATCTGAGCATAAAATTGATTGATGACTTTATTAAACATACCAACCAAGCCAAGTAACAGTCATAATGTTGACCAACTTCGAAACCACCTCAGACTTCAACAGTCGTATCGCTCTAATGTCGACCATTGATCTTAACACAGAGGTTCAGCCATGGTGTTTTACTCAGGACTTCTGGAATGATGTGGAAGACGCAGCTGATTCGATGGAAGCTGCTGACATGGTGGCTGAAGCTTTCAAAGCTTGCAATGGTTTAGTCGTCATTGAGGCGGAAGGTTCATACTGCCATGGCAAATTCTTAACCATCATGGATGAGTTCGATCTAAGCGAGGGTCCTGATGTAATTGGAAATTGGTTGCTAAAAAGAGCTTTCAAAAAGCTGGATTCAAATACGCGGCTGCTGGAAGAGCTTGCTCGTTTCAGCGCACACGGTTCGGAGAAATGTCCACGGACATTTTGGTGATGATAATCCGGATACCATATTGTTCATGTCGAGGGCGATCACATGTGTAATCGCAGTGCTCTAAATAAAGGGCACCGCCTTTGACATGCATTTTAGGGTAAATTATCATGACACATCCAAATGTGAAACATGAACCCATGTTTTTTTATGGAAGAAATCAGTGGTACACAAATGGTACATACACAGACGGTACGCAAACGACAGTACATGTTTGATTGGCTGTACTTCTCTATCCAATGGTACAACGTTTCTGGTCCATCTATTGCAATCACGCCAATCCCTTGGTCAACGGTACTTCAGAAATCCACGGTACTTCACCAATCAACGGTACTTCACGGATCGATGGTACTTTCTTGATGAACGGTACTACAGCTGCCGACTATTCATTCTTCATTTTACTATCAACATGACATTTGAGTTCAAGTCATTCGAGCACTTCAAGCAGATGCGCATCAAGGCAGCGCAATGGCGAGAATTCGACAAATTATTGAGAGATGCTGAAGGTGAAGAGCTGATCCGTGGCGTGCTGCAAGAACCAGTAATCGACAACAGAAGCGATCGCGACTACGAGAAGCGCTTGTATCAAGGGTTTAAAGAGGGAATGCAACGTCTGCGCGAAGGCGTTCCTCTGGTCGTCGAAGAGCCACCTAAGCCACCACCAAAGGACCAGTTTCAAGAAGCGTGTATCTCGCTTGGCTACTTGCCGCCATCGTCCAGCAAT
>JAADVN010000789.1:0-13294 GCA_023335535.1 Globisporangium spinosum | reverse complement strand
GCTGTTCCAGCAACGCGTGTATGTACGAGGAGCCGCTTCTTGGTGGGAGGAGCAGTAGCAAATCGTCGGGTCATGCGCAGCACTTGCAGCAGTTCCTGTACGCTGGGGATGGCGATGACATGAAGAATGCGAAACACTGTGAGCAAGACGAGAAGCCAGTGGACCTGCACACTGTGGTTCGCCAGCTCAGCAGCTTTTTCGCGGTGCTCTGACCGGTGTGCATCACGATGCTGTGCGCTAGGTGAGTGTCGCCATTCCTATTTGTGGGTTGATAGGCTCGACACTAATGATCTCGTTGGTTGATGTTGCCAGCCTGATTGCATGCCAGGTGCGCGATGACGGCATGAAGCACGCAATGATGTACGTACGTTCCATGCGGTGCACTTTATCTCTCCATATTAACAACCTGGCACGTCTTCAGGACGTACATGTATTACCAGGACATTGACTCGTCCAGCGACTCGATCGGACAAAAATCCGTGCTCGCATTCTGCAACGCGCTCATCGCGATTGGGCTCATCGCGTGCCTCACAGTCGGGGCCGTGCTGCTCTACAAATTCAACTGCATGTACTTCTTCTTAGGCTACTGCGTCTTCTACTCGGCGATGCTGCTCGGCCTCGCCGGCTCCAAGATCGCAGTGATCGTGTTCTGCTACCAGTGGCGCTGGGTCGTCGACACGTGGTCGCTGTTCGTGGTCATATACAACTTTGCGGTCGTCGGCGTGCTCAGCATCTTCTACCAGAAAGACATCCTGGCTACCTTAGAGCAAGGATATCTGATCGCCACGAGCGTGATCGTCGCGTGGCAGCTCTCGCAATTGCCCGAGGTATGAACGAACGGAAACCCCACCTTGCTTTCATGGGTCTATTGAACTTGTGCTCACCCGGTGGCTCGTTGACTGTATATGCAGTGGAGTATTTGGATGATCTTGCTGCTGCTCGGGTTTTGGGACCTTTTCGCGGTCATGACACCGATCGGACCGTTCCGCTGGCTTGTGGACCTCGTCCACGAGGAAGGGACGCCGCTGCCCGGACCGCTCTTCCAGGCGGACATCGTCGACGCGCACATCGATGCAAGCTCCAAGATGCCGAATGACATTCAGGCCATGAAGGCTGCACCATTGGCAACTGAAGCCAAGGATCTTCAAAAGTCGCACGAGTCATCGCCAATCACTTCCACCAGCAAGAACATCAAACAGAGCAACGAGGTACACGAGCAAGAAGATGACGACGATGATAATGACTACGACGACAAGACCATCAAGCCCGGACTGGGCGACTTCATCTTCTACAGCGTGCTGGTCGCTCGCGCAGCAATGCACGGCATAGCGGTGTTTGCACCGTGCTTCCTCTGCATCCTCGTCGTATATATCGATCGTATCGCACCTTGCTTGTGTCACACACAGGTTTGCAAGCGCGCTAACTCTCAATGTGTGAATCTGCTTTGACAAAATGTAGGGCCTGGCAACCACGATGCACCTGCTGGGCAAGTTCGACGCGCTGCCAGCGCTGCCGATCTCCATTTTCCTCAGCATCCTGGCGTATCTGCTCGCGACGGCGCTCTGCCGTTTCTCGAGCAGCTCACGTTGAACCACGTTGTGATCTTCTAAGCGATCACACCTTGTTTTGTGAAAACTGAACCGCAAGTGGAGACCGAATTCTACCTTATTTCAAGATTGTCACGGCGTGAGAATATAAATAGTGGTATCCGAGTCAACGCAAGTAATCTCCTCCAATTCCTCGCTTTACCTCTTGATTGTGTATTTCAATTCTCCATACAAAACCAAAGAGAAACATGTGTGAGGAGGGGGCGATTCGTACTTTGCCATTCGTGCACAGTGCGCGCCGCTCGCTCGCGTTTTATGCCCGTCATTTGGTGTCACGATATTGAAAGCAAAACGGAACGCGCGCAGGCAGTGAAGAGCTCCGCGCGATCGTTCCTCCCCCCGCATTTACCCGCGCGCCGCAGCACCCGCAGACGCACGCCACTCGCACGCATACACGCACAGTCGCTTTCTCTCTCTGTCTCACATCTGCTGTAGTGTGGGAGTGAGATTGTGAGCTGTTGCTGTTGCTGAGTTTGCACCAAGAAGAAGAAGAAAAAGAAGAAAAAAGAAACGAGCATTTTGAGAAGAAAAAAAGCAAGGGAAGCGCGATGATCGATCCGTCCAAGGACAAGTTTGCCTATTTCAAGGACAACATCCAGACCGCCGAGGACAAGGTGCAGCATGCGTCTCATCTAATAGCGCTCTGTGTGAATGGGGACGAATGAGGGGGAAGATGAAAAAAAAAAACACGATCTAACTGTGTATGGATGTGATGCCAATAAGGATTTCGATGCGAGCCAGTACTACTACCACCGCGACGACTTCTCCGGCAAGGGGCTGAGTGCGAGTGGCGGCGGGGGCGTCGCCGGCACGGGCCACATGAGTCTCTCGGCGTTCCACGCGATGGGCAGCGGACTCGCGAACGCGCTCGACGGCGATGGCTCAGGTAAGATTTCCTGCTGTTCCGTTGATTGCCTGTTGAGATATGCCTAATGTGATATGCTGTGGCTGTGTGCTTGTAACCATCTTTTCTAAATAGACGGGATGCCAGGTCAGCACGGTGTCTTTGGGGGGTTCAACAGCACCGGCATGATGTCGTCGGGATCCAACTCGGTGCGAAAATCATTTTGCGAGCACTTCCTTAATTGCCTCAAGCATGGTGGGTCACTGACTGTGTGTTGGAATGTTGGGATCACTGTATGTGTGACTGTGTTGCAGTTTCTGAACGCGTCGGTGGGTCGTGGATCGCTCACGGGTCCCATGCCACCGCCGCATGAGCTCCACCGAATGAACTCGAGCGACCACTTGGCTGCTGTCGTGAAAGGTACGATGATTGGTGCACTGTGGCAATGCAAGCATTCTGAGTGGTGCTGATGTTTTTGTGTTGTTTATTGCGTTGACAGGGCGAACTCTTCAATCGCAGCTCGAGAACAAGGCTCCGGACATGTCGGAGTTCCCAGCGCTCGGATCGAGGTACAAAATGCGTGTATACACTATGCCAATCTGAATCTGGCCACTAACATATTCACTTGGGATGACTTGACAACTGATTGGAAACCACAGAATGAACTCGCTGAATTTGGATTCGAGTTCGGATGGCGACGCCCGCTCGCGTGGCCAGCCGTCCGAGTTTGTAATTCAAAAGGAGGACTTCCCTGCGCTTTCGACTTTCGGCCCCAACTCGAACGACAAGAGCTCCATGCAGGAGCATGAGCTGAAGCGACACGCGAGCTTCACGTCGTCTGCCTCGGACGGCATGGCGCCGCAGCGGTCTGGACCGCAGGCTGGGAACAACACGTCAATTGGAAGCCGCTCGGGTGGCGGCATCGTTGGATTTGCGACTTCGAGCGGCGGTGTTGGTGCTCCTGCTGGTGCTGGTGTTCCTCTTGGTGGATCGGGTGGCCCTGGTGCCACGTCCGCGACTGGAGGCAGTGTGAGTCTTTCCGGTGGCGCGTTTGGCCAGTTCCACTCGTCGGCGCGACCGCCTCCACCGGCAGCGACCAGCAACGGCCAGCTGGATCCAAGCAACAAGTATGGGCTTCTGGGCATGTTGCACACGGTGATTCGCCCGAGCAATGACGCGAAGAAGAGCCTCGCCATGGGCTGTGATTTGACGTCGCTGGGGCTGAATCTGAACTCTGCAGAGTAAGTTGTTGGTGTTTGGTGATCTATGGCTGGATTGATGCTGTGATGAACGCATTTGGCTAACTTGACTGCTGTTGTGTTATTTTACAGACCGTTGCATCCGACGTTCGCTTCGCCCTGGTCCGAGGGCTCGCTGACAAAAGAGCCCCAGTTTACGTTACCCATGTGCTATTATAATCAACCGCCGGTACTCAAGACGACGCATTTATCGAAATTCCACTTAGAGACGCTCTTTTACATTTTCTACTCGATGCCGAAGGACGTGTTACAAGCCTACGCTGCGCAAGAACTCTACAGTCGGGACTGGCGGTACCACATGGAATTGAAGATCTGGCTCAAGCGTGCCACGGCGGCGGACACGGCGCTGTTAGCAGCTACAAGCGCGAATCTGTCATCGTCACTGTCGTCGCTGTCGCCAGTGGGAGGCGGCGTCTCGGGGGCACCAGGCGGGTCAGGTAGCATCGGAGCTAGTGTAGGATCGATCGGCAGCGCTCCAGCGTCCGGCGCGGCCTCGGCGGCTGGCGGCAACGTCGGTGCGATCGGTCCGCAGTTCCTGTTTTTTGACACGACGACATGGGAGCGCCGCGTGTTCGCAGGGAACATCCATTCGGTGAGCACGGGTCTCATGAGCGAAGAGGAGATCCGAGTCAAGTATAACGCCGCCTCGTAATAAATCCCCAAACAACACCGGTCTTTGAGATACCACCAACGAAGAAGGAAAAGCATGTTACTCGTGTTTAGTTTTATATATTTGGTCGGCTTTGTGGAATTTGCGGTGGCCGCTGATACTTCGTTATGTGTTTAAAATGCGTCTAAGATATGATAGGGAATATGAAATGGCAGCCGAGCCTTGTGGGGTGCCGTCTTCTATGATTGTTGCTGCTGTTGTTGTTGTCGTTGCTGCTGCTGGCTCGGATACAAATTGTCCACGATCAGTCTGCCGCCAACTGCGAGCTCCAAGTGGGCGATGCGAGCGTCTTTCTCCTTCAATCGGTCCTTCAGCACCTCGTCCTCGGTCTGTTCAAGAGGGGAGAACCAATTTCAAAATTTTCAGCGAACCAATTTCTCAAATAGAGAGACCCAAAGGACCAAACTCGTTCCTTACCAGCAATTGCGTCACGTGTGAAGACAAGAGCGCCACTTTCGCAGTCAGTCGCTTCTTCGCAGTCGCGTGGCGTTCCTGCATCAGCCAATCGAAAATAACAAGTCATGTGAGATCTCTTCTTCATCATACACGCAACCAACCACCGAAAGCCTTCCGAAGGAAAGCGACATTGTTGTATGTACCTCTGCAGCGACCAATTTCGCGTTCGCTTCCATGCGCAGCTGGCGCTCTTTTCGGTCATGAGCCTGCTGCTCACTCTGAAGCTGCATGCGGAGATTCCTACGAAACGATGCACACACAAGAGAAAAGATTGTCAGCACGTTGTTCGCGCAGTGAGTCTCTTGAGTTCAAACGAGTCTCAAGAGCTCCAAGTTGTCATCGTACTGGGTCTCGAGCTGCGCGTCTGTAACCATCGCCTGCATCCTCGCGCGCAGCTTCGTGAGCTGCCTCTTCATGCGCGTCTCGACCGCCTTCGCGTCCTCTTTCACCGCTTTCACTCCACTGGTACCGCCAACACCACCAGGAGAAGAGGACGACCCTGCGCTCGACGCTCTCACTTTCTTCTGGTCCTCTGGATCGTCCTCTTGCTCATTACTATTGTTATCACGCGGACGCAGCTGGCTGTTCTCGTCGCACTCTTCTGAGGCGCCGCTGTAGCTGTTGACGCTGTTGCTCATGTCGCTCGACTTGGACGATTTGCGCGAGAGCGAGAGCTGCGGCACCTTGACGGCGTGCTTGGAGCTCGAGCGCAGGAGCTTGGAGCGCGCGGCGCTGGGCGAGCGCATGGCCACGATCCGCCGCTCGAGCGCCTTCCCCTGCTCGGGACAATTGCGACGGATGACCCCTTGAAGCTCGATAATTTTCTGTTTTATTTAAAAATATCATGTCAACCCAAAGCCGATTAGGATGAGTCGTATTCGAGCAGCACACAACAGCATACGCAGATTTACCTCCTGCATGAGCTTTTGCTCGAGATGGCGGCGCTTCTTCTCGTCTTCGAGGTTCTTGAGCAGCAGCGCCACCTGCTCCTTCAGCATCGACACCTCGTCCTGCGGCTCGGCCTCCACCTCTGGATACTGCTTTTGCTGTTTGCGGCGCTCGGTGTCTCGAACGAAGAAGCGCTGCTGCTGGTGCATCTGTAGCTGCTGGTAGAAGTCGCTCGAGGCGGAGCGAGGCGCTGCGTCAGGTGCTGCAGAAGTCTGAATGGTATGGTTGTTGGTGGTATGGGATCTAATTAAATTTGACAACTGGTTGCTCTGACGCGAATATGCGCGCGGCCACGACAGCGGCGCTCCGTCAAGCGCGAGCAGCTCCTTGAGAGATGGGGACTCGATCGACTGCTGGCTGTCATCAGCCGTCTCGACTGTCAGCCGCGACACTGCCGAATGCAGTGACGGCGAGGACGGCGAGGACGGCGAGGACGGCGAGTCATGGAACAGCCGCGCGAGCACCGACCGAGTGGCCTCATGCACCGAGCGGCGCTCATAGTCGTGCGGCGCATCTCGTCGTGAGGCGACGGGACCCGCCATGTGTGCTGACGAAGCTGCTACTGCTGGCTCCACCCACCGTGGCTGTTCGCGTGCGGAGGTGCTTGGTGTGTCAGCCGTGCAGGCTTCTAGGTGGTCTCGCTTGAGGCTCGCGCGCACTGCCGCCACTGCTGGATCCATCGCTCTTGAGGAAGAGTGTGAGCCGCACGCCGTCGTCGCCACCGCGAGAGCGAGCGATCTTCCGCCCTTTGCTTTCTTCTTTTTCTTCTCCTTCTTCTTCCCACTGAGAGTGAGCAGGCTGCACACTCCAGTGCTCACAGGCGCCCGAGAGCAGCACAGGAAGGGAGGAGAGAGGGAGGGGTAGATGGGGCGGATCGTGACGAAAGAAATGGAAAGAAGCGCGACGCGACGGAGAAAGAGCGCACAACACTAGCAGCTTCTCTCTCTCGCTCGCTCTGGTTAGCCAGACAAGCGCATAATGACCTGGTTAGAGCTCTTTTTCCTCTCCTCCTCCGGAGGGCGGCTGTATCCACCGATACATTTGCTGCCTATCAATCAGCTCCAAAGATAGGCATCGACCTCTTTTTTCCTTCTTCTCGTGCTCCTCCTTCACTGACCGACTGTCTCTTCTGAAGTACTGACTCCCTTCTCATCTTGGGCCAAAAGCTGTTGCTGTTGGCTGGACTTGCTGGCTCATGGTCCCATCCATTTCGCACTGCTTGAAGCCGCGGGTGAGTGACCAAGAACGGCTGCCCCGTGGATGGATATTTGGAGATGCGGACGGCTAGAGAGAGAATAAGATGGATGCCCCGCCAAGCGCAAAGCGCGCGCTCTCGATGACCCGAAATTCCCGCACGGACGACGAATCGACTGACTGTGCTGAGCGGCGGCGGCGGCGTCCCACTCCCCTCCACACACAGAGAAAGAGAGAGCACAGCAGCAACGTATCCGTTCAGCAGCTTCGCATCCATCCATTTCCACCACCTTTTCTCTTCAGAAAGGCCATTGAAGGGTCGCAGACAGTGGGGAGCTCAGCACACCTACCCACCCACTGTGTGCAAGAATCTTTTGACTGGCTGACTAGCGAGTCAGCACCAGCCACTCGCTTGCAACTGTACACTGAGACCGAGCGAGCGGAGTTGCTGGTGCTGATAACTGAACCCTCTGTGTGGGAGGATGATCCTACTGTGCCGCTGCCGCCGCCTTGTGGCTTTGTGTCGGGCACTCAGTCCGACGACGATGGCGACGACGAAGACCGTGTTCTGCTTCTCCATAAGGTTTCTTGCATAATGGTCGCCGCCATCATCAGCGCCAGCACCGTCATCATCAGCAGCACCGCCACCACAGCGATCCAGATCGAGTCGGTCGGCAATTTTTCCATGGACTGACTGGCACGCCTGTTTGCTTTTTCCAGCCGCATCTTCAACCAATCACACATCGAGTTTCAGAGGATCGCTTCACGTGGGCCACACCACTGAAATCGTATTAAGCAGGATACTGCATTACAAAGTACCTTTGCAAACCAATACGTCCAGCAAATGAGCATTTATGAAAGGGACAAACCTACCCAGCAACATCGAACGAACCCAATTGACAGTGAATTGAGCACAGCCAGAAACAGCCCAGCAAACAAGGCAGTCGGTCGATGGACATGGACATGCGGGCTTCAACGCCGCCGCTTCCTGACGCTTCGTCGGCATCTTCTTCGTCGTCTTCGTGCCGCTTCGAGAGCGACCGAGCCGACGATAGCGGCGCCAGCAGCAGCCACTTCAAGAAGCGCAACTCGCTCTCCACGACGCCGTCGATGCGCAGGAAGAGTTCCATCGACGAGCCAAGCGACGCGCTATTCCACACCAAGCAACAGCAACAGCAACTTCACTATGGCGACGACACGAGCAGCACGAGCAGCAGCACCAACACTGACAAGGCGCTTTTTGCGGGCGACCATCTGCCTCGGCTCAACACCCACGACGAAGGCGACGACATTGCATTCCACCACGACCTCACGTGGACGAGCGACGAAGGAACCACCACCAACAGCAGCACGTCTCCCATTTGGACCCACATGCTCTCTTGCGTGCGGCGATGTCTGTCCGCAAGCTCTCAGCCCGGCTTCTTTGACATGAACGATCCAGCGCGGCGCAAGCACTCAGGTGTGAATCATTTACCCTATCGCTACCGGTCGCTGCTCCTGCTCGACGAGCAGGACCACGGCGACGGGTCGGTTGCGTTTGCTGCCGTGCTTGGTATTGATAACCCGTACACTGACGATGAGAGTGCTGTCAACGCGCGTGATGATCGTTCTTTCTTAGACAAGGAACACATGACAGAGCTGACCGTTTCGCTTCTCGAGAGCACGTGGGTCTTTCTGTTGCTGCTCGGTCTCTTAGCGTCGCTTGTCGCATGGAGCGTCGACGGCTGCGTGCTGCTCGTGCAGCGGCTGCGCACAGACTTTTCCGATCTCGGAGGCGCGTGGGTGCCCAACTACTTGCTCTACACAGCGTACCGCGTATTTATTCTCGTGCTGGGCGTTGCATGCACGTACTTCGTGTGTCCGAATGCAGCAGGCTCCGGGATCCCCGAGATGCGCAGCATCTTGGGCGGCTTCCCGTTTCCGAACTACTTGTCAAAGCGTACATTGATCGCGAAATGCTTCGGACTCATCTTTGCTCTCGGCAGCGGACTCTCGATCGGCAAGGAGGGTCCGTTTGTGCACTTGAGCTGCATCATCGCGCACCAGTTGCTTCGCGTCCCGCTGTTCAAGCAGATCCGACGATCGCAGGACCTCACGCACCACGTGCTCGCGGCAGCGTGTGCTGTGGGCGTGACAGCCACGTTCGGGACTCCAATCGGCGGTGTGCTCTTCAGTATCGAGGTCACGACAACGTACTACGTCACGAGCAACTACTGGCGGGCATTCTTCTCCTCGGTGCGAGTCCCTTCCCGTACTGATACATGGAAAACTGTGTTCCTGTGTCTAACAAAACCTGTTTGCCTCTTTTCAGGTCGTTGGGGTTGTCGTGTTCCGCATGCTGAACAGCCTTCTCACCGGCAACACCGTGTCGCTGTTCACCACGGATTTTGAAGTTTTGCCGTACAAGTCGTACGAGATCACACTCTTCCTGATCCTCGCGGCGATCTGCGGCATTCTCGGCGCGCTCTTCGTGAAAACGTACCGCACGATCGTCGTCGTCAAGGAGACGCTCATGGAGAGATACTTGTTCTCGCGCTGGGCGTCTGCGAGAGCGTTCGCGCCATTCTTCTACGCAGCTTTCGTGGCGCTCGTGTTTGCTCTTGTTGAGTTCCCCGTCGGCAGCTTCATGCAGCTCTCCCAGCGCCAGATGATCGACGACATGTTCTCTACCGGAAACCTGACAAGCTCCGACCCCACTCACTTGTGTACGTTCGCCGTGGGTTTAGCTATCTGGATGCGTTGGAGTTATCATCCACTCACACTGTATCTGTTTTTTCTTTTCTTTTTGTAGATCAAGACTTTGGTCGACTCTGGACGTCTCCGTCGCTGGCACTGAATCTGTTCTCGTACATCTGCGTTCGTTTTTTCTCGACGGCAATCAGCGCAACCGTGATGGTGCCGAGTGGAATTGTGACTCCAGTGTTTGCAGTTGGCGCAGCGATAGGTCGACTCTTTGGCGAGATGATTGTGTTTTTCGGTGGAGGGAACGAACTTGCTGGAGGATATGCTGTGGTTGGTGCTGCGTCTCTCACTGCTGGCGTGACTGGAACGATCAGCATCGCGGTCATCGTGTTTGAGCTAACGAGCCAGCTGAGCTACATGATCCCAGTTCTGCTCTGTGTGCTCGTGGGTCGCTCTGTCGCGGCGTTTTTCTCGCTCGACATGTACGACACGATCAGTCGGCAGAAAAACCTGCCGCAGTGGCCAGATCTGACCAAGCAGAAATCGTACGGACTGATCGCAAGCGATCTCATGCGCGGCGTTCCTGCTTACTGGGTGCTTCGCCACCAAACGCTGAGCTCTCTGAAGCAGCTGCTGCTGGAGACCGCGAAAGAAGTCACGCTGTTCCCAATCATCGACGATGAGAAGACAATGGTATACCTCGGTGCTGCCGATCGCGAAGAGCTCGAGTCTGTCGTCGAAATGTGGGAGCTCTGCCTCGGCGGGTTTTCGTCGTCGGCAAACAGGGAGAAAAGCACTGTTCGCGATGGGCTCGCCTCGTATGCAGAGGCTAATGACGATGGTGACATCGGCACGATTACGCCTCGCTCTCGACACATTGAGATGACGAACGAGCTCGCGCTTGCGGGGCTTTCGAAATTCCAAGAAGCAGCGTTTTCCAACCCAGCAACCAAAACAAGTCAGACCATCGACCTTGTAAAGCTCGAGCTTCTGAATTTGGACGCTGGCAACTTCCACGTGCATCGAGATACGTTCGCGAGCCAAGTAATCCTGCTGATCTCCGTCCATAAGGCCCCGGAGCTGTTCGTGACTGCGCGAGGGAAGCTGCTGGGGGTGATCCACGCGTCGGACCTGCTCGCTCGCTCGCGAAGATTCATGCTGTAGAAAGACGGTGGATAACGTGCATTACAATGAAACATATTCGGGGTACACATGCACAAAGTTCGTCTTTGTCGTGCGTGCTTATTTGAACGAATGTTGTTACAGGTTCTATTGATCGCGAGCGGTTTACTTGACGCGTCTAGATAGCGGTGCTGGTCGACCAGAAGAGTACGCTGCTGCCGCTTGCTTCCCGCGCTTCTTCGACGCCGCAGTAGGCGCACTCTTACCTCCATGATAGGTGTTCAGCTGGCGCGCTTTCATCACCGCAGTGTAAAACGCATCAACTCGCGTCTGCGACGTCCGCGCACTCGCTTCGTCTTCTCGCTGGAGCGCACCGGACAACTTGGTCGCCGTGCGGAACCGCCGCGCCTCCTCCAGGTGCTGCTTCTTCTGGAGAAGCGCTGCAATCTGGTGCTCGCGCTCCTTGCGCATTTCGCGGATCATCTGTTCTGATGCGAGGCGATGCGCCTTCTCGACAAGCTCACGCTCCTTCACTTCCCGATGCGTCTGCTCCTTCACCAGCTGAATCTGGTTCGCATAGCTACAGAAACCATCGAGCGAAATAGGCACAACACAAGCACAATCCATGTCAGAAATCGGCACACCCACAGTGAATAAGAGTACCAACCAAGGACATCAAGGACGTACAATGTCTCCATCGCGTTCTCGCGCTCCGCGTGGTCCTTCTGGATCTGCTTGAGCACCGATGACGTCATGCGGTGCTCGTCGCGCAGCTTCTCCTTCTCCAGCTGCAGAATGTGCGTGAGCGTGTGTCGCAAGTGCTTCTCTTCCTCGCTCCTGGCTTCGAGTCCGATCGAAATGCGCTGCAGGCGGATATCCTGCTGGAACCGCCGCGCTCGAATCTGCAATACAAGAAACATGGTAAGTCCCCGCATGTGCTGAGAAGAGCTGAGTATCATGTCACGCAACTCACTTTTTCAACGTTCGTGTTGTGCTCTCCCACTTTGTATGCGCGCTCCAAGTGCTGTCGCTGGCAGTACTCTCTCTGTGTCAAATGATTTATGTTAGCTCTCGATACAACAACGGAATCATTCATTCCTCTCGAGCATTGACAGTTATTCACTCACCTGACGGAGATCCTGAAGATGGTCCTTTAGATAAAATTTGTAGCGCATGAACTCGGCCTGGGACTTGGACGTCGCAGCATTTCCACCACGAGGAAGCAGTGGGTACAGCGTCGACATCGCCGAGTCTTTCTCCTTTCGGTTGATCACACGCAATCCGATAGCTTGCTCAGGTGCTGAGTTTGGCTGGTGTCTCGGCGCCGCTTTCGGCCTCGGAGGACTGCCAACAGGGTCTACTCTCTTGAACTCGTCACCTTCTTCCTCTTCCTCTTGATTCGTACTCTTCTTCATCACCTTTGTCCTGTTCTTGTTGAGCTCTCTCACTGAAGCAGCAGTTTCACTCTGACGAGGACGAACATTGCCATCAACATCGTCATATGCATTCGATGGCGAAAGAAGGTTCGCGTTCAGCAGGACGTTCTGCTCGTCGATGATACTGGCGAAGTCGCGCGACACTTCGTCGTCTTCTTCGATGAAATGCACGCTCTTCTCGCTGCCGCTGCCGCCACTGGAAACCGATGACACGCCGCCAAAGTACATTTGCTCGCCACCAAACGCTGCCTCACTGTCACCTTCGTTGTCACTCTCCGAGCCGCCAGCATTATTCCCGGCGACTGGCACGAACCTTCCGTACTTCTGCGTCTCCAGCAGGTTTGGATCGACGTGACGATTTTTGGCGCTCTTCTTGGGCATTTTCGAGCGCGCAGGTTTTGTTCTCGTGCTTTGCTCAGCTGCACTGTCCTTGTCCTTGTCCTTGTCCTTGTGGTTGTGCTGGTGCTGCGGACTCGACTCAGACGACTGGTTCAGTCTTCGTGAGCGCTTCTTCATCGCCACCGCCGCATCCACGCTGCCGCTGGTACGATTTTGTGCTCCTCCTGTTCTCGTTCGCCTTGTCGTAGCCGCAGTCGTGGTAGCAGCATTGGTTGTTCGTCCTTTCGATCGTGCTGCAGAGAGCTCTGTTCGTCCGCCTCTGCTTCGCGTGATACTGGCGTCGCTGATCTCGTACAAATTGGCGTCTCCCGTGAGATTTCGCGCGCGAAGTAGCCCACTCGTGATCTGCTCTGCCTTCTGGAGACGACGAGACGATCGATGCTGATGAACGGCTTCGTTCTCGCTGCCATCCTCGCTATCGCTGCCCATGTTGCTCTTGGCGCTCATGATCTTCTTCTTGGTCTTCTTTGTCAGCTTCTTCGCTGGCTTGAGCTTGACGGATTGGCGCATACTCATGTTCCTGTTTTCAGAGAGCACACTCGCAGAGCTCCGCGGCGGCGTGGCGAAGTGCACCTGCTCGCCCCGACTATTCGCTTCCTCGAGAATGCTGAAGATCTGCTTGAACATGCGCACGATCTGCTGGATGCTGCGCGCGTCGCCCGAGCAGAGTGACTCGC
>JAADVN010000788.1:0-13296 GCA_023335535.1 Globisporangium spinosum | reverse complement strand
ACAATATGCTCAACGTGGAAAATATGCGCGGCTAATAATGTGTGTGCGTGTGAATGAACATACGTGGGGTAATTTTAGCCTCGTCTTGAGATTCCATAGGATTTATCCGTGCTGCTCAGCCCAAGCTCTTCGTCCCCATATACTCACTCGCTCACTCGCATTCCGAGGACCTCCATGCAGGTATTATTGTCAATTGCATTGTAGGCTTAGATAGCGACGACTAATGAGCGCCTCGAAGGACCTGGATCGAGCGGTCCAGCTGCTCAAGGCCAAGCAGAACAAGCACTACATCGAGGCCGTGAAGAGCGCGATGCAGAGCGAACAGCAGCGCAAGCTTCGGCTGGCGAAAGTGGCCACGCACATCGAGAGCAAGCGCCTGGAGAAGCGGTTTGTAAAGGAGCGCAGGCGCGAGAAGGAGCGGCTGCAGCAGATCCAGGAGGACCACGCGCTGCTGCTCCAGAGCAAGATCGCGGACTGGAAGGCAAATGGTGTGCCACCGCCACCGCTCGTTCACAACAGTGATGGCGGTAGTAGTGGGAATGTGGTGACCACTGGACGAGACGCAGTGGGAGAACATGCTACTGCGGCAACATTGTTGGCTCAGAAGAAGAGTCCTTCGCGGAAAGTGTCCAAGGAGACGCTCAACAGGCTGGTGACGCCGCGCGTGCCGGTCCAGAAAGTCCTGGATGGTAAGGAACATACGCAGGACTCAAAGAGTGTTGTTCCAGGATCTATCTCTGGCGTTAGAACTCATCCCCTGCTTGGTATCAATTGTTTCAGCTGGAGCTGTCCATGGCCGACCAAACACTGCCGCTTCCACTTCTGCTTCTGCAGTGAGACACCTGGGCGAGACCTCGCAGGACGTGTAGTTTCTCGCCGACATCTACAGGAAACAGGATCGCGCGCGGCTGCATCGCGCAGTTTCTCTACCAGCGCTAAACGCCGAGAACCTCCGAGTGGTGAGTCTGAATGAAGCAACCTAGACATTCAGATCTTGTCATGTTCTGTTCGGATTCAACTGAACAAATACTTCTTGATAACGAAATGGATGAATGGCTAGATGACCGAGACGGACTTGTTGTACAAGAAGATGCACTTGTTGCAGCAGCTGCACGACGTGGTCTCGCAGCAGGAGCGGATCCTCGTCCAGGATGACTAGTGCACCGTGCGCTCGTCGGTCTCAAGCTGGAAGTCGTCAGATTTTAAGCGGTTCACCACAGCGTGAAAAATAGGAATGCGCTGGTTCTTCGCTATCTGCCCACATAATCATTTGGCGTTCCTCTCAACAAGAAAGAAATCCACTAGGAAACATCACATATAAAGCCAAGCTCTCGTCTTAGCTCGGGTCTTAGTTGATCGAGCTCATGACGCTGCCACGAAGATCTTTTATACCTGCGAACCCAGTGTGTCATCAGCCTTAGCTATGCATGTAAGCCTGCTAGTCGTCTTCTTTCTGTGGCGGCGGTCCGCAGGGCTGCAGCATCTTCTCGAGCATGTTGAATTTGACGCGGCCGACCGACTCGTTCTCGGCGAGCGCGAAGTAGCTGAGCATGTCGTAGTGGCCCAAGTGCGACGCCAGCGTATCGCGGTGCTGGTTCACGGTCCACTCGCTATCACAAAACGAACACATCCACACACAATATGCGCAGTAGTAGGGCGCATGAGCGATCGTAATAGCATCAACGCGTATACAGGTCGCTTATAGCAACAGGAAGAAAGCGTGGGCTCTACGTACAACTTGGTGGTGTCGGCATGACCGGTGCCGACGTACTTGGCCTGCAGGTGCTCCCACTGGCGGTTGATGTTGAATCGGTCCGCCGCCTGCAGCAGTACAAGGACGCGCTCTTGTTAGTCAGCTGTGCATACAGAGTCTCATGAGCGCAGAGCGAGCCGCAGTGGACGCACACGCGCAGCGCGTGAGGCTCATTTCTCATTACCATTTCTGCTGTTAACCTGCTCTGCGTGTCTGCTCGTTTTTCAAAGCAGTTTGGAGAGATACAAAAGAAATGCGGAATATAAGCCAATCATGAAATGTTTAGTTTTTGGCCAACCAGCTGACAATAATATACAGCCAATCAACTCAACTGTTGAGGGTTTTCTTTTTAGCCAATCACACATGCCTGGCATGGACCACATGACCAAAATGTTGTGGTCCACATAAATATCATAAACTCACAAGTTGATCTTTGTTGACCAATCAATTTGAAGAACCCAAGATAGCGCTAATTTGTCAAGCTTCAAATATTTATCTCAGAACATAGGCAGGCAGGCAGGGTTCACTCATGTTCGCGTGTTCATCCCCAAGTGAATCCATCTTTCCGATGGATTCACGCCATGAAATAGAAATGAAGCGCGTTTTCGAACACGAGTTCTCTCTGTCGCTCTGCTTTGCTGAATGAATGGAGGCTCTCCGCTGAAAGGGAAAGTGCGAATGTGCCTCGCATCATTTTGTGGCACCGCTGGCTGCAACAGTGTCCTGTAGCCACGACCACTTCCCTCCCCAGGGTCCAAAGCCAAACCCCACAGAGCATGATGATTGTGATAGTGTCACGCTCGTTGCTGTATGTGCACGAATCGGAAACGGAAACTCATACATTCCATTTCACCACTTTCAGAGATGATGAGGTGGAACAACAATGTAATGCAGAAAAAAAGAAAGCAAATGTGATCGAGATCACAAACGAATACGAGAGAAGGAGGAAGTTGGAAGTTCGACTTATGCATAGAGCATGCGCGAGGTACGTGGCAGTCTGTGTGTGTGTGGTGCCGGTCAACCTCCGAGCCTCCACGTTGAAGTGTGAGTCGTGCAGGGAAGAGATGGAAAATGAGAATGAGGATCACCAAGGACACATTCTCACAGGTGTGAACTGCAAGAATTCCCCTAAGCTGTGAGTGGCGAATCGACACTTCACACGCCAACTGCTGGGCAAGGACCACACTGTGACACACAGTCAGAGAGTGCTGTACAGCCAAACTAAAGCAAAGCAAAAGCAAGGCAAAAGTAAGGCAGGACCCCTTTCGGGGTGTTGCACGAGCTGGAAATCGACTTGACAGAGCTCAGCATTCGGTTTCGTGTGCAGTTTGCTTACTTACGGTTGTAAACGCCATGTTTACATAAATAACATTGAGACACCAAAGCTAAGAAGGTGTTTTTGCTACAGTTTTGTTGTCTTCGCTGTCATGAGCTCTGACGATTCTCGTCAATACGAAGGCCAATAGTCTTTCCCGCTTTGCGTTTGCCATTGTTTTAGTATTGACAGCTCCCCCACCATTTATGTGCGAGCGCTCTGACGCCCGAGTTGAAGTGCTCAATGAGCCACGCACACCGCGCATGATCCAAGTTATAGCCGTGGAACTCGAGCTTTAGTCGGTGGACTGTAGCCACTGCGCATTGTGAACTGGTGCAACAAGGTGACGAATCTAGCAACGACTTTCTCTATAAGTTGCTGCTGATCTGTTGTGGCTCATACAATACAGAGTGAGTGAACAAAGCAACGAAGCACCCGAGATGAGATGGCCAATATGTGTCCGTTCTGATGGCCCAAAGGGCTCCATCTCAACTCAACGAATCTCACGAGCGCGCGAAAGAGGAGAGGCGTGGGCCATGGATGCGCCTCTCTTTCTCTCTCTCTCTCTTGTCTCTTTTGTCTCTTTTGTGGGTGCATTGTGGATCGACCAGTCTCCACCTCCAAGCGCTCTGGGCCAGTCATTTCGCCTGTATTCGTCATCTCGGTACAGACTGCACTGTCGAAAAGCCAAAGCCAAAAACAAAAACAACCAACAAACAGACAATTCAAACTCGGCTCAACTCAACGATCAGCAACCGTGAGTTCAGATAGAAAGTTGCTCAGATGGCGACACAACGTCCATCCAATTTCTCAGTTCCGTCAGCACCTTCTGACTGTTCTCACGTCCGCTTCATCTGCATTGATGCTCTTTTGTCTCGCAAGCCTACAATGTTGGTCGATCGATTATTCAAGAATGGATGGATGGAGAATGAATGGATAGGCACAAAGGCGACAGTGAAGATGGATGGAGAAATGGTAAACAGAGCAGCAACTGACACGTTGACGCACGCGACAGACAAGCCACCAGCGGGCCACTTTTGGACCAAAGAAATGTGATTATTTTCGCTTGATCAACGTATCAAGAAGCAAATCTGCATCGAATAAGATAGGTGGACGGATGGATGGATTGAGTCGCAAGCCAGAAGGCCTTTCTGTTAGAAGTGTTCCAAGGCATAATGAAACCAAAAGAGGCTCGAGCGAGCGAGCGACCAACAGCAGCAGCAAGTTGTCAAGCGTACGCAAGAAACGAGAGAGGGCGCACGATCGCAACGACGCAACGCTTTGTGGTTGCGAACGCGTGGTTGTGAGTTGTAGCCCTTGGCACCATTGAATCAACTGAGGCAATGGCGGCGGCGACGCAAAGCGAAAGCGCGACCGAGCGATAAGGAGCTCTCCTCCTTTCGACTGCCTCATCTGCACTTTGGTATTCGTGTTGTTGAGCTGGATTGACGATCAGCTTTCTGATATGGACAATACCGTATTTAACTAATGACCAAATATAAAAATCTCCGACCAGATTTAATTATGGTATTTATGGATTTGTGGTCAGATCTGTGAACTGACCACAATCCCTAACCGCAGCCATTTTCGTCGTTTCTAATCTTTGTGATGCAACCCCAAATACGCAAGTGGTGGGCGCAGCTGCGATTGGTGTTGGTGTTGCGCACACACATTTTGATGTGAGCTATTTTGCGCATGAAAGGTTTCAGCAAAGCACATGCGTGCGTGCATGGGTTGCTGGGAACAAACTATGTGGACAAACAAAGGGGCGCAAAGATACATGCAAAGTTGCGCGGACACCTTGACTGACGTTCAGTCAAGTTATCAGAGAGTGCATTATCCTGCAGTCTGCTGGTGCTTCCCTGTATCGAGTCCCTGAAAGGAGAGAACTTTATAGCACGTGACAACCGTGGCCCAATTCTCTCACTGTGGTCGGTCACGCTTCAGTTTCCACACGAGTTGCAACTGATGGCCAGATGAAGGTCGTGACTTGCTGGTCAACAAGCAAGCAAGCACGCATCCGAAAGGCGACTTGCTGCGCGATGACTGCACGGGTGCGTGCTGTGCAAGCAAGCACGACAGCAACGACAGCGGCGGCGCTTGTGTGGACACGGATGGAAAAATGGAACAACACAACCGCAAAGGAAAGAGGAAGCGCTTTGCACACATACGCGGCGAGCCCACAACCGCACGCACACGCGCAACTCGCCCCACAGAAGGATCAACATGTGTGACGACTGCAGCGAACGGCTTTGGGCCGCGGATGAGGACGAAGGTGAGGACAAGCGGGCCAAACGCATCAAGCGGTCTGCCCGCCGGAGGATGCAGCTATTTTGCGTTGGTTCAGCAAGCGGACGCGTATCAGCCCATTGCTCAACGGAACGGAAACCTCTCACTTCTTCGCGGTTGCGCCGCAAACCACCTAAACCGAGCCATTAGCATTAGCTAATGGCCCTCCGGACGCTCTATGTGAACTCTTGCTCAATACGAGAGCGTTTCCTTGTCAAGTGGGCAACTGATTTTGGCCGTTTCTGTGCGCGGCCACATTCACAAGTTATCCATTTGCACAGGCGACTCTGCGTGGCCATACAAAAACAAAGAGAAACGGCAAACTACTTGTTGTGGCAAGTTTTGCTTGCTTGAGGGCAACCAACTTGCGTGCGCAACTTTGTTTGCCAGGCACCAAGCAAGTCTGCATGCAACCTTGTGTGATTTATCACACACACACACACACACACACATACACTCCTCTCGGAAACTCTCTTCCCGCTCTTGTTCTCCGTCTTATTCTTCTTTTGCTCTTGTGTTCGCAACCTGAGCGAGACGCCAAGCGGCAGCAAAATCGAAGCGCAACGGACACACGCAAGAAGTCAAGCAAGTTGCGTTGGATTCATTCATCGTTCAGTTTGCGTTTGGATTGCTCGAATGGATTCACTTGCTCGTGTGTGCTTTATGTTGTATGCGAGGCAGTCCAGTCACGTGCTTATGCAAAGTGCAATTTTGTGTGTTTTTTTTTCGAAACTCATATTCGCGTTGTCCATGCTATGCTTGCTTGGGAATGATGAGGGCAGCACAAACGAATGCTCGGCCACAGCCAGCCAGGCGTGTGGCTTGCTTGCCTACAAACACAAGCGATACAACACAACTCGCAAAGCCAACAATACAGGCGACACGAGAGAGAGACCAGATTGTTGAAATACTCTCAAAGCGTCCAAAATGTGTGCTGTGCCTGGCTATTTTTGTGTCACGGGTATGTCTATAGACAAGCACCCTTTCTCTTGGTCTCGACTCTCTTTCCTCTTTCCTCTCCGCTCGCTCGCTCGCTCCTCTCCCTTTTTGGAGCGTGGGACTGGTCTCACACAAGCCCACTCTTCCTCACCTGGCACGTCTTTGCGCAAGTTGAGTTCGCGGCCGAAAAGAGGATTTGGCCTCGCAAGCCAAACGCCAAAAGCCCAAAGCAGCAAGCCGAAGTGTGATGTGATGCAGCGAAATGCGTCAGCAGGAAGCGTGCAACCCTCGCGGTTTCCGTCCGTCCGATTCCCGATCCAGTCTGAGCGGCGGCCCCGTCCCTGCCCTGCGGCCGCGGCTGGCAGGTCTTGGCCAGCCTGCCCCGCCCAGCCCTGCCGTGCCTGCCCGTGCCGTCCATGGACGATGACGGACGGATCGCTCTGGACGCAGAGGGGTAATGAATGAGTGAATGCATCCTCCCCTTCTTCTCTACACACGTCCGTACGCATGCGGACCCATTCTCATGCGCCGCTGCTTTGCTGCCGCTCATGGCGCGCTAAAGATACGCGCAAAGACAAGAAGGCGGCTCATGGTTCATAATACTGAACCCACATGGAAGGAAGATCGACGACGACGACAACAAGCGACCGATCGGTCGATGGGACGTCGCTGGTCGCCAAAGCGTTGCTTGATACAAAAGATCTCTGCGTCCCATGATTGAGCAGGGCCGGTCGGCCACCCGCTCGTCGGCGTCGTCCCTGCCGCGCGCGAGCCGATCGTGCGTCAGTCTTCTCTGAAATGCAACCATGCGTCGCCAGCGTCCCCGTTTGCTCGGATGGATGCGCCATTTCTCCTTTTTTGGCGCCAGCGTTACAGCGCTACCGTAAGAAGCACGCGCGGCGGGCCAGTTGAGAGAGAGAGAGAGGAGCGCAGTCGCTCGCCTGCCTGGGAAGAAGAGCCATATTCGCATGTGTTCTGCTGTTCTGTTGTCATGGGGGATATGGCTCGAATGAATCAGTGCGTCATGCAGCGCGTTTAGTTAGTTGGCTCAAATACACAACACGTTCCCATTCATTTACTTACTACTACGATACATAGATCTTCCTGGTCCTACCGACATACGCATGCGCTGTCCTCCTCCTTGGTTCCTTTGTCATGGCTTCCTTCTTTCTTTCCTTCCTTCCTGCTGCCGCTCTCTGTCATTCCCGTGTCAATCGCAATAATTCTTTGATTTATACTTAATTGAGAAAGAAGATCGCAAACAAGCGCTCGTGGCCATTCTACTTCTCGAACGGCGGAGCGTCTTCCTCTTCTTCTTCTTCTTCTCGCCTTCTTCCTCGGCTCGAGACGGACGGACGAGGGGCAGGGGGGACAAACGGACGGACGACCGACGGACGCTCTCAACCGCTCACGCGGTTCATTCGATGCACTCGCCACTTCTCCTGTTCGCAATGCGCTCACTCGTGCGTGCGTGCGTGCGGTCGTGCTCGGCGAACGACCAACCGCAGACGATACGAGAAAGAGAGAGATGGCGACGAGCGTCAGACGATCGATCACCTCCGCAGTACCCCATCACTCCACGCCACTCCACTCGAGCCGACTTGATCTCAGCATTGCGTTGCGCGCGCGCTTCCAATTGGCGCCGGACGGGATAAAAAATACACAACGAACAGCCCTTGACGACGCACTCTAATCGAAACTCGGACACACCAGCGCGAACGCTATACAACAAACAACCACGACGCGGCACCTTCTCTCCACCGCGCTCTTCTTCTTCTCAAACGCCACAACTCGACAAGTACGCGCCACGCGTTTGCTGTATGCATCCCCACTGGCGACTGCAGCGAGCGAGCGAAGGGGACGAAACGTGCGTCTGCGTCTTCTTCGTCCTCTGCTCGCGATCGATCGACCCTCGAGGCCCTTCTATTCGGGCTCCAAGCTTGCGTTCCTTCATGTATGTGGTCGATCGGCTTCTCGCTGCGATGAATTTCCTAATACTAACTGCTGCTCGATGGCGCGGTCTATGACGGACCGGCCCCCAAAAAGTCGGGGAAGTCGAATCCGTCCGAGTCATCGGTGTCCGGATCATCGGGCTCTAACACTTTTCGCTTGATCTTGGGACTCCTGCGAATAAAGTCCGCGATCACGTCTTCGTACTGCTTCAGGCTGTGGTGCAGTTCGCACACGCAGCAGTCGCAGCCAGTGTCGTGCTGGTTGTCGTTGATCAGCGCCGCCATCTCTTCGGGCGCGTTCGGGGCCGCGAACTTCATGAGCACTGTGCGCCAGTTCTGATAGATCTTGACACGTAGCTCGTGCGCGACCATGCGCGCCTCCGGGGTCATGCTCAGCGCCATCTCCGACACTTGGCCCGAGAAGCCTTCCATCATCGCCAGGTAGTCCTCATGGCGGCTCTGCAGGCTCGCGAGCAGCAGCTGCTCTTCATCCGACCAACTCTCCTTCATCGTGATCAGGATCTCCTTCACATCCTTGGCCATCTCCATACTTGCTAGCGACGGATCCAAATACACCCTGACGAGCGTGCGGGTGTTGCGTGTCTTCTTTCTTCTTGCTTTCCGATTGCTGACTGACCTGACGTGCTCTGTCGATGCGGCCGGTCAAATTGGATGATCAGCGCGTCGTCGTGCGTCGTCGTGTTGGTGCGATCGATGCAGTGCAGTGCAGTGCTGGTGGCTCCGCGTTGCTTGTAGCTGCTGCTGGTTGTAGCTGCTTGTGCCGATGCTGCGCGCAATTGGAAAGTAATGCGCTCTGGGCGTGGCGGCTTGCGTGAAAATCCAAAAGTACGCTCGCAAAACCACGGTAGGAAAGAGCATGCAATTTGGGTGAGAAAGATGGGCCGCCTTCTTTACCTGCTGCTTTGCTTCACAAGGTCCAATTTGGGCTTTTTAAGCCTTTGCAAACACACCCGAGGTGTACCGTAGGGGGCGGCTCCCGTACCCGTACTGTATGTGTTTGTGTTGGCCAAAAAGCCCAAAAGACCAAAAACTGGACCGTCTTGAAGCGGCGGTGGCGCCACCCTGCGAGACTTGATATAGAAAGAGGGCGTGGCAATCAAGTCTCGCAGGACATTCAGCTATCGCGGGAAAGAGCCGACGTTGCAGCTCGACTAAGTGCGAGGATCTGATCTGCCTTGGCGCCGCAGCCGCACTTAGCGACTTTTGGTTTTGGGTTGGTGTGAATTTTTAGAGAGAGAAGGCCAAAGAAAACAAGAAAGCAAAAAAGCGCAGGTGCGTTCGTGTACGTTGGTGGATTCATTGCCAGCATTCTCTCAGTCATATATATATGTGCATGTGTGGGGGGGTTGGCGTCTATTACAGATGGGTGTGGCATGCCGCCATTTGGTGGCACACCCCGCAGTAGAAACTGTTAGTAATCGCCTCAATGTTTGTCCCATCAACGCGGAGTCAATCTGAGCCACTCGTCCATCCATCCATCCATCCATTGCGCCCGTCCACCTCAGCAAGCGGCGCGCTGTGTGGTGTGGTCTGAATCAACACATCATCATGACGGTCAGTCAACTTCCGCTAAGAAAGATGGATCGACCAACGGTGCTAAATGCAATTTGCTCTCATTGAACATTTGATACCATTTTTAACAAAATGCTTTGGAGCGCAGTTTCTTCCAAGCAAGCATACATTGTTTTGCGAACTTAGTGCACCTCCGCCAGCTTAAGGTTCGATATCGGCTTTGGCGGAGTATGCGTTGTTGCAGGGGACTAAGACTCCCCTTTTTTCGAAACAGATAAACCAGGCTTGCTGTCAACCCCCTTCCACGCCGCTCCTCTTCTTTCTCCTCACTCTGACGCTCGTTGCTCTTTTGCTCCCTCCGGCCGCTCCTGTGCCCTGTGTCCTGTGTGTGTGAGTGAGTTGGTTTTGACTTGCGGACTCACACGCACAGGACCCCCAACCACAACGAAAACCAAGCCAAACAAAGAGGGAACAACTCGCACGCTCGCGCGCGCTGATTGGTGGAAATAGCATCCGCAAAAACAAAAGGGAAGATCAGATCGGGCCACAATCCTGCTCCCTATTTTTGCTAACCTTCTTTATTTTCCTGTTGTGAAAATGCTCTCTCTCTCTCTCTCTTTCTTTCTGTGGCATGCCAAAAAGTAATTCAACATCCAAACCAAGTCAAAGGTGTTCACGAGTTAATTCTAGTTTGCTGTGCTAGGTTTTGTTATGTATCTATCAAAAAAGTGTGTTTGCTGTGGATCAGCCTTTGAGCTCCAAGCGAGAAAATTGAGATCTGGGATGTTGCCACATGGTCATCATGTTTATTGACACACACACAGTCTCATATTCTCTACGCACTTGAGCTTTTTCCCCTAGTTCCCCATGCGGCTTCCCTCCCTCCCGTCCAAATCTTTTCAAAAAATGCCGCGCATGTGTGTATGTGTCTGGAATGTTAAATGTGTGTTTGTGCATTTCTTTTTTGAAGCCTCTTCGCATAGAAGATTTTTTTTTTCAAACTGTGTTTTGGATCCATTTTCCTTCCCTTGTGTTGGTGACCACTTTCTGTGAACATGGCTTCATCGGTGGAAAAGAGACAAGCAACTCTCGAGAGACGCAAGTTGTTGTTGTTGTTCGGTTTTACTCTCGCGCACGCGATGCTTGCCGCTCGATGGCTGGCTGGCTGGCT
The DNA here is from genome assembly GCA_023335535.1 of Globisporangium spinosum. Taxonomy (NCBI): domain Eukaryota; phylum Oomycota; class Peronosporomycetes; order Pythiales; family Pythiaceae; genus Globisporangium; species Globisporangium spinosum. Next base: position 2,344 of record JAADVN010000788.1, on the reverse strand, counting down.
GGCTTGGCTGGGGTGTCGCGCAAGAAATACGCTAGTGAGAGCCAATTGCACGGTAATCTGTTCATATTACCGCTAGGAAATAGCGTGAATTTCACTTCGATACAGGACAAGCGCCTTCAAAAAGGCACGAGCTGAGGACGACTGTGTGTGTGACCTGTCGGTGTCGTCGCGAGGGTTGTTCAAATGGTGCCTGTCAAAAAGCTTTGTATTGTGTGTGCCTCGTCTGCTACAATCTGACAAAACGTGCGTGCTTTCACAACCGCATGACCGAAATGTGCGTCCATTCGCCCACCATGAAAGCTGTTGGTGCTTGCTTGCGCCAAGCAGGCAACACACAAAGACCGTCACACAACAACAACAGGCACACTCGCGCACTGCTTTTGCTTTTGCTTTCCTGCCTGGCTGAGGTTGTCGTCTGACTGGCGGTTCAGCAACACAATCCGCACGCACGTGGTGGACGCCCAAATCGCCCTGTCTGCCAATTTGCCGATCTTTCGGCCGCCTTTCTATTCTGTCATTTGCGAGCAAAAAGCAACTCCCTCTTTATCTGCCATAAATGGTAAATACATAGTTCGACCGAGTCAAGTTACTACCTCTGCACACCCCTCAAGCCGTTTTAAAGAGGTCTGGCAAGTCCCATAGTAAGACCAAGTTATTTTACGAATTGGCACAAACCTCTTTATTCTGTGTGCGCCGCATCATCGACAGGGAAACATGCGCTCCCGTTCCGATCACTTTCCAATCTTATTCCCCGCTTTTTGTCGTCCGAGTGGCTACATCCAGTGCGGGTCGCGTGACCACGTGCGTGCGGATTCACGTCCCGCCCTCATCTCCCCCTCTCCCTTCTGTCGCCGCCGCGAGAGATCACGCGTGACTCGACTCGACTGGGCAAAGCGCAGGGGGAGGTGGTTAACATGGTGGATCGCCAGCAAACGAAGTCACGGCTTGTTTGTGCTGGAAGGGCGGCTTGGCAGAGTGAAACGTGCTTGCTCACCGCAATATTTCGGCTTTCATGTTGTTTGCTTTACAGGTACAGGTATTGGATCAGTGACAAAGGGGACCTTATTCTGTCTGGTCTGTGTGTGTCCTGTTTGATCCCGCCGATCTTTTATGGTTCTTCAAGGCAATCAGCAATGAGTCAACGTTGGCGGGAATTTTGCAGGAGTGCAGTGCAGAGTGCATGTCTTTGAAGCCATGAGAGTTGGCTTGGCTAAAATTTGGTTCTTGCACAGATCTTGCCATAAACAAGCAATCAAGTGAATCAAATCGATTTTGAATGAGGTGAGCGCGTGCAGGCAAAACTGCTTTGTTAAGGGCAAATCGGCAAGTGGAGACCCAAGTCCACATCATCTTGGGCGTCGTCGCATTCGACTAAAAAAGTAGCCAAGCGAGCAAAAAGCAAGTTATTGTTCGAAGGTGGTTTCCTTTTTGTTGTTGTTGTGGAATTCCAGTTTGAGTTGCGCACACACACACAACCACAACCAGTTGCAGCCCAAGAGAGAGTGAATGAGAACGTGCGCACTTGCTGTGGAGCTGGTTCAATTCAGCCATGAGGGAGGGAGAGAGATTTTTTTAAAGCAACGGCTCCTCGATCGCCTCATTCTTTTTCCTTTGGTGTTGAGCTCAACAGGTTTGTCGAGACCCAGCAGCTCTGGGTCTCTCTATCTTTCTGTCTCTCTGTCTGGTCTAGTGGTGTGATGTCTCAACGCACATGCAAGACTCTCTCTTTGGCTTGGTTTCCGTTCTTGCTTTTTTTGCTTGAGGTTCGAATTTCTCTCTCTTTCTCTCTCTCTCTCACCTCTCGTTGTGGTCGCAAGGACACGAAAAAATAGAACAACTTGAGCATCTTGCTTCCAACGGACACAAGGTCATTAACAATTAACTGTCAATCGTGTGTGTGGAACCGACGAAGCCCCAATGAGACCCTTCTCAGTTCCACAGCCTGGAACAAGTCATACACCTGACCAGCCCACGACGCAAGATTATGCCGCTCCTGTACGGTCAAGGGTTCTCGCATTTCCGGAACGTCTCGCGCTCGCCCTGTTCGCACGCGCTGCATCTGCTGCTGGTGCGAAACTCATTGACCAGGTGCACGTCGTAGCCCGCCTTCCGAAACATCGTCCTAAAGTCCTTGCCCTTGACGGGTTCCTTGAACCTGCGGCGCTGCCTCTGGCTCCAACCCTCAATCGCGATGATCGTCTGCTCCGCTTCCAAACAGCTTGCTTCTCAGACCGCTTCAGGAGCCGAGCTTCCATTATCTGGCGACGCATGCAGCCCCCAGCTTCAGCTTCCGGAAGATGTACTCGTTGTACACTCGGCTCAGACGCCTGTTTACCTCGTTCTT
>JAADVN010000787.1:0-13309 GCA_023335535.1 Globisporangium spinosum | reverse complement strand
TTCTATCTGAAGAGGAAGCTGGTCTCGAGGGGAGCATTATTTCAAAGAGGTCTTCGGATGCGCATCATGCCGAGTGGCGCCTTTACGCTGCGGCCAGTTCCACGCTGGAAGCTTGTATATATACAACCTCTGTTCATTACAACCAGCTCCATCGTCGGGTGGCAAGGGTGACAAGACTCCAGCACCAACGACTCAAACTCCTTCCAAGCAGACCCCTTCCAAGCAGACTACTCCAGCTCCAGCTGGCAAGTCCACTCCATCCCCAGACTCGTCGTCGTACCAGCAGCAAGTGCAGCAGTCGGACGGCTACTTCGGTAACTGGCTGGGCGAGAACAACAGCGGCACTGTGACGTCGGAGAAGGAGGGCGAGAAGAGCAAAGCTGGCAAGTCTCAAGGCCAGTACCGCCACCTTCGTTTCTAAGCGGAGATGGCACTCGCTAACGGACGAAGTTAGAGAAGCAGCCAGCACCAGCCTCAGCTGAGTGGACTCCCCGACCTTCATCCTCGTGTGTATTGTAGCAGTAAGCAATTTTGATCAGTTGAGTGCATGCACATCGTTTATTTCGTGGTAGTACATGTATTGTTTCATTCGACGCGCAGCGAAGTGGACCACCACCAACTACATTAGAATGAATACACACTGAATATGCATGAAGGTTCCTCAAGTCTCCAAGGTCGCTCGCTCTCCACATGGGAAATTTCGTCCGTCGAAGCTTACTATAATAGGACCTACTTCGCCTTTCCAACCGCCGCTGCATGTGTCTGGTTGCAACTGTTTCTCCGCTTGAGCCATTGGCCCACTTGCCACTCCTAAAATGCAGCTCGCTGCAGCACGCGCGATCCAATCATCGGACAGACACCACCTGAGAGAGAAAGAGCCTCAGTAGGGTGGTCCCGACTGCAGTCGAGGCGCTGGACCGCAAGCGAGAGGCGCTGCGCGTGCATCGAGACATCAACGCTTTGCTACTGCTGCATTCAGAGGAAGATGACGACACGAAGAGCTCCATGACGCCAACCACGAAGACTACCCAGAATCGCTCAATCCTCTCTCAGGTAGGAATGCATAAGTGCTCATCACATCGTGTAGCCATCGAGGGGTTGAACAGGTTGATGACACCTCTTTGTAGAGCAAGAACGCTTCAAGTAGTGGTACTCCTGGTGGAGGTAGTGGTGGCGGTTGCGGAGATATCAAGGATGCGCCAGAGAGTACTACCCCTGGTCCAGGCACCAACACTCCGAACATGCGCGTTGTGGATAAGCAAACGCACTTTATGGCCACGTTTGGCGCGTACTCTGGTCGCAGTCGATACGCTTTGCCGTGGAAGCTCGTCAAGAGGAACGCCAAGACGCCTGAACCAGGGTCTTACGCTATCTCGAGGGCTGATAATGTCACCAAGCCCAGGGTGGTCTCGGCTTCCTTTCGGTCGACTAGTACACGCCACATGAAGACCCAGCACGGATATCAACAAGACCGAGAGCTCAACCCTGCAAAGACGGCTAAGACTAGCTCGACACCATCCCTAGTTGAGACGAAAAGCCGTGGCCTGGTCGGGTACAAACCCTCGCCAAAGCCCAGCTACCGCACTCGTGAGCAAAAGCAGAGAATCCGCTCAATTCTGGCAGTGAGAAAGCGGTGGAGGCATTCGGGGTTCTACGACGTGAATCACGCGTGTGTGGAGCGGCGACTTGGTGTCACGATGGTTGTTCCGATGGCGAAACAGTCCTATGATAGCAAGAGCAAAAGCAAGCAACTTCACCCTGCCCAGCTTCGACGGAAGTTGAGATTGTGGCACAGCCCGAAGGCTAATCTACCAACTCCAGCCAATAGCAATAAGGCGACACCAGACACAGCCACTACTAAGAAGTCCCAAGCGTGGAAGACGGAGAAAGAGAAGGTTTTCTACAAGATGACCGAGCAGTGGCGACGTGCACAGACCTGCCAGCTTTTGCGAGTGAAAGAACTGAAAGCCAGAGCGATCTTGAGCGCAGGCAACCACGGCAACGATGTTGCTGCCGTCCCAAAGATGGAGACCTCGTCGTTGTTCATGCTTGCCCATGCGATGAACAAGCACCTCGGTAGAGACATCGTCGCGTGCCGGCAGAAGAACCTCAAGATCGTGAGCTCCTTTAGCGCCGGAATCCAAAAGGAACCCACAAAGACAACTGGACAGGCTCAGAGTGACGCTTTGCCTGTACCACCCAAGCGCATCGGAGGTGGAATTGTGCCGTTCGCGAAGACGACCGGGCGAGACGACGTGCAAACTGACAAGCACGGCGTCTACATCCTCGGCAAGGAGACTGAGCAACTCCCAGAAGCGAGCGAGTCGATCGTCACGCTCGTAGCCGTCGGCGCATTGAACGCTTTCAGTACGCACTTGCCAGGGGAAGAGGTCCTAGAAGACGCGTCCAGGACTTCCTCGATAATGAAGTAGCCGCCCGCGTTCAGCAGCCCACGAGCGATTGCGTGAGCGTCACCATGTTCCCAGCCATCTCTTGCACACACGCAGCACAGAGAACCGGCGGATTGGCTCCCAAGAGAATGGTTTGGCCAGTCCCAGATGCGCTGGTCGTCCTGGTTGTCTGCGCCAACTGGATAGCAGGGACAGTAAGCGCATTGCTGAGTGCTTTTACATCAGTGATGGTCTGCTTAGCGATCGGCTTCTCCAGTGACGAGAGACACTCGCTGTTGGTCAGGTCGATCTTGCCCTGGCCCGTCTTCGTGTCCAACCCAGGGCCGAAGCGGTCGCGGTCGGCGGAGACGGCGCCATGATACGAGTTGCAGGTAGCGTCGGTCGTGTCCACGGCCAACAGCGGGATCCGCAACGGGAATTGGCTCGTAGAGCTCGTCACAGGGTTCATAAACGTCACCGTGTACGTGAACCCAAAGTCCCAGCGGGCTGTGCCGTCGCCGTACCGTGAGACCAGGGCATTTGCGTATACACCGCTGAGCGCGCGGATTTTGGTTTGGAGCGTCGCTGCAGACGCGCCCCACGCAAAGCAGCCCACGACAGTTGACGAGCCGCGGCTCGCCAGCAGTTTGCAGCTGTCGCCCGCAGTAGGTTGTGTTGCGGCCTTCGATACAAGAGTCTGCACTTCAGAGCGCTCGCCGCACTGGCTCGTGGACGACGGGTTCTCGCCCCACTCCACGCGGTATGAAGTCACGACAGAGCCGCCGTTCGTGAGTGGTTCCTCCCAGACAATCAGCAACGTGGAGCTGCTCAGTCGAGTGCGCACATTGAGTGACTGCGGTGTGCTCGGAGCTCTTGGCGAAGGGATCACGCCACACAGAGGCTGAGCAACCGTGGACTCTCCAAAGCCGATACTATTGTACGCCGCGACACGGACGTTGTACGTATTTGCTGCCATGAGCCCCGAAACCGCGTATGAGTAGGATAGACGGCCAGGAACCATCTGCGACCCTCCCTTTCGTAGCTTCACAATGTTCACACCTAGTCCCGCATTGACACTAATCATCGATAGCAGATTTACATCGTCCTGCTCTGTACCGAACGTGATCAGCAACGCCGACGGATTCGTCGCCATGCAGATGGTCGTCTGCGCTGGGTCCCTGAAGCTGACACTGACGGCGCCTGCCACAAAGATGTCATCGAGAGCCTTCTCCATATCGGCGGCGGTGCCATCCGAACCAATAAGTGCTGTCTGGACGCCCGTGTAGTTGAGTTTGAAGCCTACCGCTGCACTCGGCGCACCAGTACACATCAATCCCTGGATCTCTTGCGTCGTGCCGGCCGAGATGCTTAGTCCGATTCCGTTAGTGAGCTTTGGGATGCACGCACCGCGGAACGAAGTGGCGCAAACAAGCAAATTGGCGCCAGAGACGCCGAGTTTGCACGACTTGAAGGGATCCAGACGAGACAGGTGCTGCTTGTGCTGGTTGCCCTTGTACTTCTGCTGGAAGAACGTGACTATCCACGTGTAGCCCTTGGTATCCAGGATCCGATTCGCAGCGATGTCTTCGATCGTACTAAGGTTCTTCAGCGCCGACTGCATCAACACCGCCGACAAGTCGTACGGTAGCTCCTTGATCCACTGACCATCAAAGCCCACCTGGAAGGTCCCTGACAGGAACGTGTTCGAACCCGAGGTCGGCGCCGAGATACTAATTGTGTTCACATCAGCCACCTCCGATGGCGAGTCCAGGTGACCCAGGATCGTCGACTGCTTGGCGCCGCCGTTCACAGTCGCGCTTCACCATTCGGTCTTGTACTCGGTGACGTCCTCGCCGCCATCGTTCCACGGGTAGTCCCACTGGACGAGCAGCTCTGAGCTCGAAAGAACGTCCACGCGCGGGCGAAGAACCGCACTCGGGAGCTAATCCGCAAGCTGGACCGATGCTGGTGACGGATTTGACGTGTCTCCAAAGCTGTTTTGGTTGTGTACCGCAACGCGAGAGTAAATCGACACGTCGCTACCAGGTGTGAGCACGAACGTGTCCAGTTTCTGTTGGTTGAACGGAGTCGCGGTGATGCTTGGATCCTGAACAGCTTGTAGATTGAACCCATTCGCAACAATGGTTGGCGGAGGTGAGAGTGTGCTGGGATCTTTGTCTTCAAACGCGACGTATGTGATTTTCCAGCTAAAGCCGTGCTTGGCCGCTTTGCCCGTTACGTCCACATTGGGGATACTCGAGAGCGCCCCAAGCGCGGCTTTCACGTCTTCGTCCGTCGCGTCAAACGGGATCGCCTGCGTGGTCGGCGCCTGGCAGATCGTGATGTACGATAACTGCTCTTTCTTGACCACTGGGACATCCGGCAGGGTCCCTGCTGGCGTCCCATCAAACGCACTGCATCCATTTGTCCCCATGTCCAGGATTTGGATCGCTGGGAGTTTGCCCCGCACTGACACGCCGAGAAACCCGGTCGTGCACACCATGACGGTCGGACCGGTCGTGAACGTCCGGTACACGCGAACATCGTCGATGTCGTTGAACGACTCGAGCTCGGCTTCAAGCGCGAGCACATCTCGCACTGCATCTGCTGACAAGGCCCCAGACGACCAGAGCAGGCAGCCGATGTCGTCGTTCAAGTTCGCGCCGCCGTTGCCTCTGCGGAGCGATTGTGAACTGGCTTCGTCGCCAAACTTGATTCAGTAGCCGGCGATACCATGCGTCAAGTCCCCAGTGGTTGTCAAAAGCAGATGCTCTGGATCTCCTGTGTCGCGAATACCAGCGCGCCGAGCGAGAGACTGACGGAGATCTTGAAATCCGCAACGCTTCCGAGCTGAATGCTTGATGCTGCAGTCGCGTGCGTGCGGTCACAGGTGTTGCTGTCGGGTCGCACTTGCCGCGAATACGCAGGATCAGACCATCGCTGTAGTAATCGCCCAGGCGGATGTAATCTCCACAGCTGATCGTGAGAGGACTCAGCACAGACACGGCATCGTTGCCAATCCCACTGGTCACCAAGTTGAGCGCGACGCCCGCAGATGTATCAAGCTGGGCGAGCGGCAATGGACCGGTGAGTGTTCCTAGGTTGCTCACAAACGGGCTCATGAGTGTCGTCGGGTCCACCACCTACCAGAGGTTCTGCTCCGAGCACAGCGGCAGCACCGCCGGCCCCCAGTGGATGTTGATCGGGAGACCGCCGTCGTCAATATCGCTGGCGCGCAGGCGTGCGACAACTGGAGGTTGCTCGCGCCCACGGCCTGAGCGATCGTCGCGCGACAGTCCATCGCGATGCCGATCGAAAACACAGTGTTGACGACAACCAGGTCCGCCAAGTTGCCTGTGAGTGTCGTGATCGTCAACACACTCGTCGCGGGGTTGTAGGCTGCGGTGAAGATCCCAGGAAGCGGGTATTTGACGCTCGAGTCCAGACACACGCGCGCGACTATGTTGCAGACGCGCACGTACTCGCCCCTGGAGAAAACCTGCGAGAAGTCTGCATTCCCAATGCCTTTCATGGCGTCCAGTGCGATCCGGAAGACGAAACTCATTGCGGCAAGCTGCGATGCGCTCATATACGCAGCTACTTGACGTGTAAACCCACCCTTGAAGCCTGTTTGCCCAATCGTAGCCAGCGAGAATGTACTGCCAATTGTAAACGGTCCAGTGTGCGCAGCCGTCGTCACGCGATGGTACGCTGTGGTCGGAGGTACCGTGAAACTCTGCTTTTTTGTATCGTTAAAGTTGAATAAGATATCGTACTCGATGCGATAGCTGTCCGCTGGCTGGCCACCGGACACAGACACCTGGTCGTACGTCAACTCCATTGCCGTCGCCGTCAGCATCCGCACTTTCACGTTCGCCAGTGCCAGCGGAACTCGCGTCGGCGCTAGACTCGCTGGTGCGCTCGCGAAATCGCCCATCCTAACGTCGTTGACCGCAGCAACGCGCACGTAGTACGGCACGCCATTTATCAAGTTGGTGATGTTGTACGCGTACCCTCCACCACCAGTTGGTGTGGTGGTGACAGTGTTGACAACAGCAAAACCGAACGCGACTGGCGCTTGACCCACTTGCGCGATCGCTGCACTCGCGCCAGCGTTTGCTCCGACCAAGCTGCGGTCGTTCACAACCAGCTTTGGAATTAGTGAGGAAGCAGGGACCTGGGCGATGAACGTGATGTACCCGTTGTAGTTGTTCCCCAGCGTACCCGTGGGAAAGCGCTCGATGTACACGGCGCCGACCGTCGGAAGCATCTCGAGCGCTTCTTACATCGCCACGGGCGTCATGTCATAGCTCAGACCGATGCTTTTCCACGGCGTCTTGGTCGAAATCCCGGTCTTCGCGGTTCCAGTGTACGATATCCGCGTAGTCACGAGTGTCGCGGTGAGCAACGTGCCGTAGTTTGTAGCATCCGCGAGCGGCAACTGCGTCGAGGAGAATGTGCCAGTGGCAGCGACTAAGTACGCAACTCCGTCAATTACAATCACGTCCCCTCGTGCCAACAGACCAGTGAGATCGACTGACGTCGTCACAAAGTTCTGGCCCTGTACGGTACTGATCGTCCCCGGTAGAGTTCGCAGTGGGAAAGTCTCCGTCGCCGTGGGGCATCGCCTAATGCCAGCGAGAAGCTTTCAGACATGAGAACACCGGTTGTCTGAACGGTTTGAATGTGCGGGAGGCCGAAGAACGAATCGGTGAGCGCTCGCTGATACCATTCAACTCTGTACGAAGTGACGGCGCTCAGTGCGTCTTTCAAATCGGTCGATGCACGCCATCGTACGTTGAGCGAGTAGCCCAGCGGCAGCACCTTCCCATTGGCAACCAAGAAATCACGAGGCTGCAAAGGCTTCATCCGCGGCATCTCACGCTCTGGCAGGGTCTTCACGGGTAGTCCAGCACCCATTTCCCCATTCATCGCGTATACGCGAACGTAGACCCACTGTGCGGTCGTCAACCTCTTGGTGTGGGACTTGGCTCCAGCCGCGCCTAGTAGCACCACTTGGCCCAGCGCATCGCCGTCATCCCCGCTATCGAACGACGGCTTCGGGTCCCACTCGACGATGCATCCAGTGATTGGCGTCCCGACACTAAACGCCGGAGGTCCGTACGAAACGGTCAATGACGTTGGTCCTGCGAGCGTCAGCACCGGCCTGGCGATTGGGTTGAGCAGCGACGTGGGCACCGACTGCGGCTCAAATGGAACCGCCATCGACGCCGGCGCACTCATTCTGCGGATCCCGTAACCCAGCGCGTTCGTTGTAGACACGCGCACAAAGTACGTCGTGCCAAGGTTCAGTCCCGTGATCGTGAACTGGTATGGAAGCGGAGGTTCGACCGTCGGCACCACAAACCCACAAGCTGCTGGTCCACTGTTGGCGACCATGACACCGCCAACTGTGCTCGAGCTCGGGTAATAGTTGATGCCCATCAAGCTCCCCACCTGGCCGCTGTTCACCACAAGCGACGAGATCTGGATCTGTGCCACGCCGTCTTCCGCAGTGAGCAAGTTGTGCGCGACAGTCAAGTCTGGAACAACGTCGAATTCCGATGCAAACGTGACTCTCCAGGTACATTCGTTCTTCGCCGTGCAAGCAGCTCGCGTCACAATCACTTGGCCGATATTCGGCAGGTTCTGCAGCAACGTCGTCATGTCCGCCGCTGAGGTATCAAACGCGATCGACGAGGTTGTCTGGAGGCTCTTGACCTGGCAGTTGGTACATCCTGTCGTGTCCAGCGTCAGTCTGAATGCGCCCGAGATCATACTCACAGACGACGAGGTTGTCGAAATGACTTGGACGTGCTTTTGCATCGAAGCCCGGTCGCCATCCGACCACTCCACCAGGTATTTCGTGACTGGAGAGCCACCGTTGCCATTCAAATCTGTTGGGAGAAGGATCTTCGGCGGCATGAAGATCACTCGTAAGGAGCTCACGCGGGTCTCGGGGGGGCAATGTCACTGTTCTCCTCTGCGTTGAACGCAGAGAGCACGACATCCGGGGACGGTGGCGGGTCACTCGTGGTGACCGGCACGGTTGCAATGCTATCGCTGATGGTCCCGTAGCCGAGGGGGTTGTGGCCCGTGATACAGATGCTGATTTGCACACCCATGGCCAGGCCACTAAACAAGTACTGAAGCGCATTTCGACAGTGAAGCGAAAGCACTTTTCCCGTAAACGTGGAGCACGAATGACCCGCAGCGACTTTCACTTGGGTTGCCGACGTGATCGCCGCGACGACAAACTGACAGCTCGCAGGGCCCACCTGACCATTTGCGACCTGAAAGCCTGCGTCCATGGTCAAGTAGTCGCCCACGCAGATCACCAAGTCGTTGTTTGGGTTCGCCACTGTCAAAGTGTCGGTGCCGTCGAGAGCGGCCACACAGGTTGCACACACCTGGAGGTTCGTCCAGAGCGACGGCATGCTCGCCAGCGTGCCAGTGGCTTGAGCAATCGCAGATCGCTTGCCAGCAGACTTGAAATCCGCCTGGGTGTCCCACTCGATGCGGTATCAGTCGACGGCTTCGAGTCCTGTCCAGGCATTCGGGTTGGTAAAGGCCACCTAGAGCGAGATCTTGGTGAACCCGTACGCGTTTGCAGTGTTGACGCCCTGAGATGTGAGCTGCGTGGGGACCACGAGCGCAGGCGCGGGTGGGAGCTATCTCGTGACGATCGTAGTACCACCTGCGATGGCTGCTGCAGTGCAGGACTCGATGCCGTCTTCGCAAATCGGAGTCGCGACTGTGCCTGGTCCCACGCCCTCCGCGTTCTGCGCGCGGACGCGTACGGAATAGACCGTATTGGGCGCGAGACCTGTCAGCGACGTCTTGAACCAGATCTGTGGCGGTTGACTCGCTGTCGAGTACTGGACGTCAGCAGGAGCCACAACAATGTACCCACTGCCAGCGCCGTGCAGCGCGTCAATGTTCTCAGCACCCGCAGAAAAGTCATCGCAGCCGTGGTTTGGCAGCAAGTTGTACACGGCCTGGGCGTTGTTCCACGCTGTCTTGACGCTCCGCACGGTCACGAGATACTCGGGCGTCAACGTACTAAGCGCTATCGCTGGTTCGCGGCAAGCGCAGTGTTCGCGGTGAGCGTGAGCTGTGGGTTGCTCAGCAAGTCCACACAGCCAGCGCACAGGTTCACTCGGGTGAATGCATCGACAGAGTACTCGATAAGGTAATTTATGATCGCTGCGCCTTCGATCGGCGTTGGCGCCTGCCATTTCACCTTGAGCGCCGCGCGGTCGAGCTTATCGTTCGCGACAAAGACGCTCGTCGGTGCAATTGGTGGTGCAGCTGGCGCGAGACGCAGGGAGTTCACACACGGCGGGCCGTGGCAAACCGCAGCTGCGGACAGTGGTTCGCTGATTCCAACGGAACCGATCGCGGCGACGCACACAAAGCACGGTGTTCCAGACTGCAAGGCTCCGCCTTTGATCTCCGCGCTGGTCCAGGCGTTGCCCGCAAGCACAGTGCAGCTCGTAGTACCGTCAGTTGCGGAGATCACAAGCTGGTCGAGGGTGTGTCGCGGACTTGAGAGCGACTTCCCTGTGAACGTGATCCGGAACTTGCTGCCGAAAGTTGTGTCCAACGTGACGAGAACGTCGTCATTTACGAAACTCTTGATCGCAGTTTGTAGAGTTAGTGCTGTCGAAGTGTGAGCCACGCACGCCGCAGTTATTGGACGCGAGTGTACAGAGTATGCGCCATTCGCGAGCGGACATGACGTCATTGAGCTCACAGCAACGGGCAGGCGGTTCGGCACGGGGTTGAGCGTCCCAGCGGCCTGGAACACGCATGCTGCGCTTGCTTTATCAGCAATGAAGAGCGCACCTGTGCCCAGCACCGTCTTGAGTCGATTGGTGACCCAGCGTAGTCAATGTATGCATGGTTAGCATCAAACACTAACGTGCACGCTGCGCACAACTGGTTCGTGTACGAGTTCCCGCCCATCGACACTCGGAAAGAGCCTGTCGCGCCAGGCGACAGTGACAGAGTCTGGACCTCGGCACCGAGCGGGAACATGCACGGCGTCACGGTACAAGACGTGATTGTTCGCACATCATAGGATATGGGTTTCCCCTTGAAGTCGCTGCTGGTATCCCACGTGACGTGGTAGTTCGTGATGCCCGCTCCACCATCACCCGCAGTGAAGCCGAGCGCGTTTAACGTCGGCTCTGTAAACAAGATCTCGAGCTGGCTCGGGATGTGCAGCGTGCTCACGCGCATGCTGGCACTCGCCGGTTTGTAAGGTACGACAGCGACCGGAGCGATACTCTTGCGCAATGGAATCACCTGCAAGCTCGTGCTGTCGATCACAGCTGCCAGCACTGGGCATCCGTAGCCGTAATTCAAGCCGGGCTTGTTCGTGAGATCGTTGTTGAACGCCGAGACGCGCACATAGTACACTGTGCCAGTGGCGAGTCTGCGGATCGTGTACGTCGTCGCGGCGCTAGATACCACCTCAATGTGCCCTGTGGCCGTCGTGTACGATGTGCCACCTGCACGGGGCATTGATTTCCCACAGTCAGCTGCGTCCCTCCACTCTACATACTTTCTCACAGACAAAGGCGACGGAGGTGACCAACTCACTCCCAGAGACGACCCATCCGCGACCGACACTTTCACATCGTTTGGTCCAGTTGAAGGCGCTGCCTGAGGCTGAACGGTGGTCACTCCAGACGCTAATGTTGCGCCTGCGCTCACTTCGTACACTATAATATCGGCTTGAGTGAGCACTCCAGTGGGTGCGGAATCCAAGGTCACCGCCGGGTTCCCGAGCGTATTGGGCTCAATGCCATCGACGGACGTTGTAAGAAACGTGATCGCCCACTTCATGCGATACGAAGAAGGGGTATCTATGCCGCTACTGTCGAATGGAGTGGCAACCGGGCCCTGGGAATGATCGTTCCTCGACACGGGGGCCATGCCGACAAATTTGAGAGCACTCAGCGCATTTTGAAACATGATTGCGTCCGCCTTTATCGGGATCGAAGCCGTGGGCATAGTCGTGTAGTTACCGAGCGCGAGCTTGAAGGTCTGGGCATTAGCGATCGCAGTTGCGATATCCGCGCTCTTCACGACAACGCATGAGACGCGGTAGTTCGTCGCCGCGGGCATCGCCAGCGCCGGTTCGCCGTACCCAAGCGAATTGTACACCAGCACTCGAATGAATAGCGGTGTCGTCGGGTCCAAGCTCAGGATCGTGTAGGACAACGGACTGGAGCCTACAGTGGCAACGACGGTATCCGATTCGGAGAAGACGCTCTGCATCTCAAAGCCCTGGCTCATGTCCCACTGCACTTTGTACTGCGTGATACTCAGACCGCTATCAAACTCGAGCTGCCTCCACGAAACGCCAATGGCGGTTGTCGACAGTGGTGTTGCGATCACTTCGCGCGGCTTAAACGGTGGCCTGCTCTGCGTCTGGAATGGCGTCGAGTACGATGCAAAGTCGCTCTAGTAAATCGCGCTGTTGACAGCTCCGAACCGAAAGAAGTAGCTCGTTGAGCTGTCAAAAGCAGGCGAAAGCCCATTAGCACCGCTGGTAATAGCGACTTGCTGAGGGATCCCACCGGGAACCGCCTCTTTCACATGCACACACGGGGTCGTGCCAGTCAACGTCCCACCGCAAGCCATCTTTGCGTACGGAATCGTGGCCGTCACATCCGTACTGACCAACAGAAGTGGCACGTTCTCGTCTGTCGACACAAAAGTCACCTGCCACTTGACTCCGTAGTGCTGGCGCGTGGCCACTGGCTGGCAATCGAGCACGCTTGCCGTGGTCATGTTCACCTCTCCGATCGTGGAGAGCCCTTCCAGTGCGGTCTTGATGTCTGCTGCGCTCGCGCTTACTGGTATACTCAGCGTCGACTCGCCGCAGAAACTCAGATACAGCGAGCCGCCCAAGTCAATGCGAGACCCAGTAGAGATGAAAATCTCCTGGACCTCGTGCTGGGGCGTCATGTTCACGGTTTGGATCGTCGATGGACTCGAGAACGCGCTGAGACTACCCTTAACGGTCTCATCGACCGATATGGTAGCGTCCGAGCCAAACGACGACGAGGACGATGAAGGGAACGGCGTCAAGATCGCTTCCAGCATGGGCATATCGCCCATCGTGCCGCTGAACTGCACGCGCCACTCGTAGCCAAAACCATCGTAGACAACATTTTTCCGCATCACGGCCGCAATCACTGGATTCTTACTAGATGAAGCGATGGCGCCCGTTGATGTAATCAGTAGCAGCGCATTCATGACATCGTCGCCCGTGGCATCCGATTCAAGTGACGCAGTTTCAACCCCGTTGAAGTGCAACGTGAATGTCACTCCCTGGAGATTACTGAATTGACTGGTCAGCTTGATCACCTGCTCTTCGGGGACACCGCGAAGCGTGTCGTATTGCACAACGTACCGCTCAATCGGCTAGCCTCCAGTGTTCAACGGAGCACTCCAGGACGCCATGACAGCCGATGAGGATAATGCAGACATACTCAGGTCCTTGGATGAATCAGGATTCACTTGCACCGCCTCAATAGCGGGTGTCGAGAACCGCGTGCCGCCAAAGACATTGTCCACACCATTCCAGATAGCAACACGAACGTGGTGCTTGACACTTGGTCTCAGGTCTGTGGTCCTGTAGCTCGCTAACAATCCATTCGCATCGATAATGTCGCTCCTAGTCGCCGCGACACTCGACCTACTCGATGACTATGCGACGATATCAGGCCTTCGAATCAATCGAGCCAAGTCAGTCGCCCTGCTACTCGGCAACGACTATCCGAAAACAGCACTCGGCAAGCACGGCCTCATGGCCCTCGGGCAAAACGAACACTGCCGATGCCTAGGCATCATGATCGGACGCGGCGACGCGGGATCAGCGAACTGGGACTCGCGCACACGGT
>JAADVN010000786.1:0-13312 GCA_023335535.1 Globisporangium spinosum | reverse complement strand
TATCTTTGCCTTAATATCTGTATTGAAAAATAGAATTGTGGATATGCAAAATGATACCCGCAAGGTTGCATATTTGCACGAGTTGATAACCTTCAAAAAGTAATGCGGTTTTGCCACTTCGTTAGCCAAGGGAGCCCTGTATTGTTGTTGGTGTCCTGCTCCTCCCTCAAAATTATCCTTAGATTATAATTCAGTGGAATTATATGTGAAATATGTAAGTAAATTACGCCTAGATTCCAATGCAATTCTAGTTTTATGAGGTGCATCAGAACAGAGTACACTCACGCTAAATGCAGAACTGTCAAATGTAAAGCAGTTTGGTGATAATTAACTATCCGCGGTGTCATTCCAAAACAACCAGCCAAACCATCTTGTGATTGTGTATCAATGAAAAAGATCTAGCGGTGTGATACGTGCCAAATGCTTTTTTTCTATTCCACAATTTTTCCACCTGAGTTCAAACACAACATCTCTGCCCAAATAAGGACGAATAGATGGGGGTCTGCTTGACGTCTTGAATGTTTCCTTGTTTGTCTCGGAGTGACATGGGCTCTTCCGGTCTTTCCTGAAATCCACAATTCCCCTCATTACAATTGATGACTGTAAGCTAGGGCAGTACTGAATACGTGAAGAGCGCTATCGTGACTAATGCACTTAGACGTCTCCGGGAGTCGAGGCATCTAATGTTATTGAGGAGCATAGAGATGTGTGGATGATAAATCAGAGAGTCGATTTTCTTAACTGAGAAAAATGACGGATGCTGCAGAGCATGCTCGCGATTGTTCCTTGACTGAGAGGGAACCAGAGCGCGAAGCCAAACTGGAAGCCGTCGCTGACGATCACTGACACGACTTCGATCTAAATAGGGATCGGCACACCTTCAATCATGAGAGGATACTGCGTCTGCTTGACCAAGCGTGCGACTGGGTCCAATAGTATTCGCTGCAGAGAAACCAACAACCTGGGACGAGCCGTCCAACAAGCGAGAACCGAGATTTGCTGCATCGGTTGCAGTGCGAGCGAAGTGCGATGCAGAAACACGGATGCCAAAATAGTGCCTCCACAGGCTGAGAAGGAGCAAGATTATCTGCGCTCTAGAGTTGCGAGTGCTCGTTTTGTTCTACCAAGAGATAGTGAAGGAGTGCGCATGGATAAGTTTGCCTGGTGAAGCGCTTACCAACTCACCCCACTCGTGAGCAGTAAAGGTACACGACATGAGCTAACGTGGGCTAAACAGGGCCAACGTAATGCAAGTGCGCCGTCTGAGCGAGCACCACATGCATAGAACATCAGCTATTCCGGACCAGCACACAACCCAAATCTTGTGCAAAGATCGAGTGTGAAGAAGGTGGCTCATGTTAACCACACAGAAACCCCAGACGGACTTGTGATGCCCGACCTCGGTTCACTTGATTGGTGTAGTTGCACATTAGGTGCTCCTTCGATTTTTGACCCATTACGCGTTCCATTGTATGCTGCAGCAAGAACAATTGTCATGTGATCATTGCACAAAGCCAGGGATGAGGAAAACCAACGCTGATTGGAGTGACTTCGCCGCGGTGCGGTGTGATCGCCGCAAATACTCTTTGGTGTACAGTTCAAAATGACAACGTAGGATGAACTTTATGTTTGTCGTCATACCTTTCCTGTCTTATTACTTCTTTGCCATGAAATGGCGAACAGCTGAACGATACTCCACAATTGATCTCAGCATGATGCATTCAGAACTTCATTCTACACACTGGTTTTGCACTTTGCCGGAAATGCGAACGAAGACTTTGAAAATGCGATTTGCTGTATTGCTCCTCAGCAATTTGAAGATGCGAGTGTGTCCAAATAGCTTCAGTGCTTCTTTGCCGGACAAGATGAAGAATGAGCGAAGTTGATTGATTGAGAGCGCCAAGAAGCTGTGCATCACATGCGAGAGGCGATGAAGCGCGATGAGGACATTAATCACCACTCCGGGTGAGACCATCACTCCGACTCATCAAAGCGAAGGATCGCGACCAAGCTGAGCCAAGCCGCGCCTGCGACTCTGCAGCTTCGATGGTTCATGAGACGTCAAAAGCTAGATAGCGTCTTTTACACCACTCAAAGTAGCCAGCATGTAAATACTGTGCATCGTAGGATTGTCGTATATTGTAGGTTTTATCAGTTCTTTTGAAGATTTAAGGAGGGATTTCCCCCAACAAACAGTGTCCTTTTTCCCAGCACAAGTGTTAGAGTGCTTTTGTGGATAAAACAGTGGATATAAGGAACTCTCGCTGTTGTGAATCTATAAAGCATGAAAGATGCAACTGTGCTCATGACCTATCGCTACTGGCTTTAGCAGATTGATTGATGAGCAGCGGGAGCAGCCGCCATTTGTGGACATGAGAGTGTGCAGTGCTTCACCTTCTATGCGACGACTGGGGTTGAGATGCACGACTGGATTCAGGAATCCATCTGTTGCAGTTGTGCTGCCGTGACACGTTCTTGGGTGATCGAGCGCATGAAAATGCCTGGGAAAACAGAATAGTATGCTACGTGAGTCACTCTTGAGATCCATTCATCTATGCAGCTATTTGACAGCCTTTGGATCTCCACCACAAGGTTTTCGTGTCAATACGATACCTTTTCCATCGTCTGGAGGATGTCCAATTCGCTCTCAACGATGCTTTTGACGACGGGTTTTCTGACGCCAATGCCCTAGTCAGTGTGCTCTCGTATGATACATGTTTTTTTTTCGAGTTCGCTTATTGCTGGTGTTCCTTTTGGCCGCGTTTGACTTGTGGTGCATTTGTTCCCGGTTGATCACCCCTTCTCTGAATTCAACGTTTCACTTGCTCGAAGTCTGAGCTGATTAGTGCCGAATTCGATTCCGGACTTGAGCCGTCATATTCGTAGTCTCTAGGCAGGAGTTCCTAGCTGCTGGAGTGTATCTCGCTCTCAGACCGAGCCACACTCAGCACACGTGTCTGGCTCTGGATGATGCCCATTGACTGTCATAATCGAAATCAGCGATTGGTTCAGTCGTCTCGCGGAATGGTATGGAAAACAATCAACTTGATATGTTTTAGCGTGCTCGCTTAAGTAATCGCTAAATTGTTCGGCTCGCACCTAAATACTAAGACTGCATTTTGGAAGTACTATAAAATGGCTTGCTTAACGCTACATACAAAGTTGGAACTTTTTGCAGCCCTTGACAAATCTCTCCAAGCGCTCATAAAATGAGACTGTTTCTCGAAGCAAAGAGCGCACATCCGAATTGTTGTATATTTTTAGTACTAAAATAGTATTAGTAATACTGATAGCATTGAGGTAGTAGTAAAGTAGGTGTATAAGTACTAAATGTGAAAATCCACAATGGAGCTCTGTCTGGGCGTTTAAAAGGTGCAGCATGCAATAAAATAGCTGCCTTGTCGATAGTGCGTCGTCTATTTATCAAGCCCATGAGCATCAAGGCGCAAATGTGCTCGGCGATTCAGCATCGACTCATAGTACGCTGTTTCTTGACTGGATATCATAATTTCTTGTCGTCCATGGGTTTGTCGTTGGTGGCAAGTCGCAGAAGCTTGACGTGAACTGTCCACCGGAAACTGCAGCTACCATGGACCAATCCTTTTTAGTAATGTCTTTTCTGCTATAGTTCGGTGATACCATTTTACATTATCATCACAAGTAGTCTCTGAGAATCCTGCATTGATATTCAGGAGCTCCAAAACCAGTCGAGTAGTTGTTGAAGAACGTCCAGTCGTCGCCAGTTGTTCAACAAAATATGCTGGAGTTTAGTATTGCGACAAACTGCGGTTCATGTGAGTGTCTCCAAAAAAAAAAACTCGAATGGAGAAGCTAATCGATCGAGTCTTCCGATGTAGCGTGGGCTTTTGGTGCCCTATCCACAATACCTGCATATTCTTCACAGTCAGTTCAAGACACCACAGCTCTCGCTCTCTCGAGTGCTGGTCGACATGGTTTGCTATCTGATTGGAGTGCTGGAGTGCTTCACTAGTTGTATGACATCAGCTGCTGCTTATTCGGGAAGGTGCTGATCTGGCTCACGCTCCTCTACTTGCGTGAGCTGTCCGGACTTGACAGAGAACGTCCACCGATCGCACTCCTTTCGCATGGTCGATCAGCCATTCTCCGCCAGTCCTCGGCTGAATATTTAGAGTTTTTCCTCAACAAAACTGGACTGTGTCCGCCTTCGCAAAGAGTGGTATAGATTAGCAAACCAACTCGACAGGCAACATTTTTGTCAGGAGGTGGTTTTGTGAGCGAGCTTTCTAATTTACTACGTAGTATTGAACAACTGGACGATGCTCAGAATTTTGATGGATAGCAGTGGTTACAGTTTTGTCGTGATTATTCTCGTAAACTGTGGAAGAGTTCGTATACATGGCGTGAAGCTGCTGGATGATGAGGTGACTGATGGTGATTGTCAAACGTTGAATGGTCTCGACTGAGTTTCTTCACTCTAATATGATCCCATAGAGTGATACGAAAGGAGATCACCACATTGCTTTTGAAAACAGGTGCCGCTTTGTACTATGGCTCCCATTGTAGCGAGCGTGGATCTTAGAATACTACTCGAAGGCCTGCACGTCTATTGATTCATTATTCTCCCAGACCTTCTCCCAAGACGGCGATGCTCTCGAACAGTCATCACTGATTAAAACTTCGGTACGGATTACAGCAGGAGTGCTCGTCTCAGTGATACAGCACAGTTGATGGCTCATCGCCACCGACTCTGTGAGAGAGCAAACTTGCCAGACCAACAGACAATACACGCTACCATCATTTGTTGCCGATCAAGTTGAGACTCCCATATCAATGGCTCCTTATCAACCCAAATACCGTAAGATCTGCTGGGAAAAGCAGCGGGGCTGACTGGTCAACTCAGACAAGACTGGCTGTGATCTGTCGGTATCGTGCATTCTCCATCGAGAAGAGCTGTTCACGGTCTGTGCAGTGAATCACGGAGATCTCCCCATACAGGCTTGACGCAGTAGCAGTCTAAAGCCCCATCGTGGTATCCAGCAGATCCACCACCGACAAACATAAGGAAATATAGCGAAAACGCTCCGAACAAGACGCAAAATGCGCCGATGCTCGACATTTGCTTAACTGGCGAGGAGAAATCCCTGGCAGGCAATTTATAAGGTGGAAACTACTATTCGTTGACGCAACAATTTTGACGCACAATAGCCAGAAGTACCGAGGTTCAATGTGTCGTAATAAAATCCTCTGACCGTTTGTGCTTTTGCAAGTGAACTAAACAAGCAAACGATGTGGAGTTGAAGAGAAATATTAATTGTAAGACAAGCTGTGGCGAGCTTTACTTGTTTGAAGCCTTTCCAAATACCCTCTAGCCGCGTCTGCGTTCAGCAGCACGCATGTGCATAGCTGGCAGAAGACACCTTGATACATTCGCTCTTCTATATCTTCAGAAGTAAATGTTCATCGGGAAGTCTGCAGCTCGTTGTCTCTGTGTTGGAGCTGGACTGAGTTGCCGATAGTCGATCCCAGTCTCGATGCCATTGTAATGTAATGCATATATATTGAAGTTGAACGAGTCGAACCTGGCGCTCACCAGTCATCGAGACTTTCTCCATCTCTCTTGCTCGATCCACCGCCACGTCCCATCACACCGCGAGTTACACTTCGAAGACGTAGTCGACCTGGCTGACCTCGGCGCCGTGTTTGGCGCAGAAGTTGAGCGTCTTCTTGGACGCTGGACGCTTGCAGCTTTCGAACGAGCAGCGCTTGCCACCACCGTGCGTCCAGCAGAGACCCTTGGAGATCGTCATCTTCGCGCAGCCGCTGACCGTGCACTTGTTCGCACCACCGTGCGACCAGCAGAAACCCTTGGACTTGGCGCCACGTGTGCATCCGTCTACTGTGCATCCGGTCGAGCCTCCTGCCCATTGAAGAAAACGGACGTTGTGAGTGTTTGTTGATTCATTTGACGGAAACAATAGAAAATATCCCTGTTACAATATCACAGTGCGCACCGTGTTTCCAGCAGAGCCCTCGGTGCTTGGCGCTCGTGCTGCAGCCGTCGATCGAGCACTGCTTGCCTCCCTGTTCACATGTTTCGTAAGATGATTCGCGAGAATATGTACTTTCGATCAGTACAAGCCGCAGACCGCAATAGTCGCAACAACTACTCAGTAGACACGTTCACAGATTGCGATGACAACGTGAAGTACGCACCCCATGGCGGAAGCAGAGTCCGCGGTCGATCGTGTAGTTGGGACACCCAGCGACGGTGCACGCGCGCGCCTTGCGTCGCTCTTCTCGCGCGCGTCTCAATGGGGAGCCGTGCGCTGCTGGGAGTGGTGCCGCCACCGCCGCCACCGCTGCTGCTGCGTGGGCTTGAATGTGGGCGAGCACCTGTGAGAAAAGTGGCTCAACGCACGGCAACAACGAAGGGGATGGAGACAGCCGCGGATGGCGAGGAGGCGATACTGACGAGAACAGCGACGACGATGATGGCTCAGGTAGAGTGGATTTCGCGTGCACCTGCTCCGCCTGGTCGAGGATGAACGCGAGCGAGTGTCGTGGTGGTTTTGGGCTCTCTGTCCTGTGTGTTTCGCTGCTGCTGCTGTGACGACTGGGTGAGTCGGACGTGAGGCGATCTTCGTGTCGCGCGTAGTTTCTCGTAGTGGTCATCGTCATCGAGGCGTCTAATGATGCGGGGGAGGCTGCGGAGGCTGCTGAGGCGCGAGTGGAGCTGTTGAAGAGAAGTGAAGCACGCTTCAGACTTTTCTGTCTGAGAGGCTGCAGCACTTTGTATTTTTCTGAAAGTGAGCGACGGTGGAGACTTAGATGACTGCGGAGAGAGAATAGCGAAACGGATCCACTCGAGTGTGAGGCTTCATTTTCAGCCAATTATCTGGTCCAGACAATCGCTCATCCAGCTGTGATTGGCTGGAACTCTGACTTTTGTAAGATGTTTGTAAGCCTGTCGCACCCCAATGCTGCCCACTCTTTGTGAATTTGCTGGCTTATAAAGCCGTCTGGCTGCACCATGTAAGCCAAATATGAGTGGGCGCTTTCCCTATGGAGGGACTCATCCAGGTCTCAAGTCTGGTCGCGAGCGATCGATTGTGGGTAATTTAATGATTTTATGGAGGTACCCGACCTGAAAATCATTCAAAAGCGACTTTATATGATGGAGAAAAGAGTGTTGCGTTTAGTACATAGAGAGGGGCGTGGTTCTTCTTGCATTTGCCATACAAAAAAAAAACTGAGAGCGAGACAAGCTACAACACATGTTACATGATTGCCTGGATAGCAAATCAAGATGCAGCCTTGTCTCGTAGCTGCTCGGGGAGCAAAAAAGGTCATCGCGTATACTGTATACACAACTGTAGTATAGTACACAGAACTTCTTTCGGGCAGCAAAAAGAAAACCTTTGAGTTCCATATATGTTTACTCCGAGAGACTTCGCGCGTTGTTTATTTCGGTACCCGACAGCCTCACGGTGGGAGAGGCTCTGTCCGACAGATTCGGATTTCCCAACTGTGGACTGTGTGGTTTGTGGCGAGAGTTCCGCAGTTCCACAACCCACCACTCAATGACAAAGCCAGGGTGTAATGGCTGCGTAGCGGTCGAAAAAGTACATAACGTGTACCTTGCCCATTTCTCGTACATTTTGTGTGAGACGAGAAATAATAACATGCTCGTACGACCTCGACCAGAAGGCTGTGTGGGTGGGTTTGGATTTGCCAATCCCTTCACTAACAGCAAGAAGTGCATCCGGTTGGTATCCATCTCTGGCATGTGGAGTTCGGGGACGTTCGGGGACGCACGCGAAGAGCGACAGGAGCGATTATCTCGATGAGCAACACCGATTACGACCCGAGTTCAACGATTCGGAACAACCGTCCGTCTATGGCTGCGCACAGCAGGAGCAAGTATTGTACTGTAACGTTTCCCTCGATCCCAAGCACCGTATTTGAAATTTATGAAAAAATAATTCTCCTGCCTCCCAAATAATAATTTCAAACCTGGGTTTGGACGATACGCCAGAGTATTGCTCTAGCGTACTAATTTAAAATTTATCATTGCAATCGTGATAGTCTAGTATCTACCATGTCTCCCGTTCCGTAAGCAGAGTTGTTTTGATTACTTAGTTTGCCAACAACAAACGGTTCGATTGTTGTGAATCGTCTGTGGTATTAGTGGTTCATTACTGTAGATACTGTCAGACAATAAACCCAGATCTATCTACTTTACAGCTGCTGTATGTACACCAGGCAGCAACATCTATCGGCACAGCAGCCAATTGTGCGTGAAAACGCGTCAGTTGACCTGGCCCTGTAGCATTCTTTTCCTGGACACTGAGCCAGGCTACATAAGTACACTACCAACCAATGCTGTAGTACGAGCACTTGTCCGCCATGAAGCAGTGTTGCCAGTGGGTTGGACTTTGTTTTGACTCCCGGTTAACACGGGAACATGCTCATTTCGAAGTAGTTCCTCAATGCTGTGTATCCGCACTGCACTCGTAGGGGTGATAGTGGCCAGCCTAACAGCACGTATTTTGGGTTCCAGCCCAAGACGTACCTTAGACTATGATCTGCGCCTTGACTGTTTTTGCCGCCCGAACGAACAGCTGAGCATCTCAACATCCCAATTTGCTATCCGAACATGTACGACTGGAAAGCAAATGTGAATATTTTCCATCACCTATAGCACCAGCCTGAATTCCTGCTCTCAGACTGGCCCTGATATCCAACTTGTTTATTTTCTTATAGGGCTGAAAGCTCACAAACGACAAGCTCTCGAATCTCATCGTGATCTTGAAGGCTTTGGTACCCTCCAGCATCCCTCTACTAAATCAAACTATCCAAACTAGATCCATGAGAAACATGCAAAAAATGAGTCCCATAATAGTTTGGGACACATGGGTCCACTCATATTCGAATTGCATAGTGCATCCACACTGCCTACGCTGTTCCACGCGGTGATCTCTGGTCGCAACAGGCTTCGAAAAGACACATGAACCCAGGGCACGCGAAGAAAACCGCGAGCTGGTTGGACTGCTGATGCTCTGGCATCATGATACTCGGTGGAAATGATCGCAGATGAAGGGCTTGCTTCAAGAGCAGAGTTCACTCTTGCTGCGCAAGTAAGTTTGTCGTGGATCTAGAAAGTGAGAGCTCACGAAGGGTCACTTCAGGCCCGGGTTCGGTAAGGATGTCGAAGTGGGTCGCGAGACTGTGGGGTTGCGGGGCCTGTCGGCCCCTGCATCTCGATCCGACACCGCTTCTGACACCATACTTCCGCAACTTGATCGTCCTGAGTAGCTTGGTCGAGTCGTCAAGTTGAAGGGGAGTGTGGTGAACCTAAGTGAACACTTGCAGCACGGGTTGTCCCAATATTGTGGCGCAATACAGTGAAAGGCAACTTGATGTGCATGAGCTTTGGTTATGGAAGGTTCCAGAAGCGGAATGTAGGTTGTATGTTCTAGAACGTTAGTCCAAATGTCTGACTTACGTGCCTTCAGTTCGGTGTGCCTCCAGTGCTTCTCATTTTCCGAGAAGCATGACAATACATGGAGCTGAGCGAAACATGTAGACTCAAGAATCGATAACAGAGTAAGTCTATACAGTAGTAGTTCATATACCATAGGGAATGCGTTAGCACCATATTCCAATCTGATCGGTGATCTGAACCTACGAGCAAATACTTGTTGTAGGCAATTAAAGTTGTAGAGTTTTTATGTATGGTGTCAGCAAACACTTCGGTCAGTGTGACCTGGGATGCAACTCCTTCATACGAAATAACAGGATAGAATACCGTAAACCAAGTGCACCAATCTTTGCGTACGGTAAATGTGATGGCAGCTAGACCTTGTACATCTGGGTATGCAAACACCGTTCAGGTCCTATGGAAAACCCTCCAGTTTGCTTTTGCAGGATGGAAAACTACAGATACAAATAACGGACCCAACGTACTTCTACGTATCCCTCAACAGAAACAACAAACTCACAACCCGTGTGGACTCAGCAACACAACCTTATGATTTCCATCCAGCATCTATTAGTCCAGATGAACTAGGCTCGTAGCATCGATGTCTCTTATTGATTCAAGATAACACCGTCCACCAGTTTGAACGCTGTGCGTTACGTCCCTGTAAACAGTGCGATCGCAAACTACAGTTCAAAGACGTAGTCAACTTGACTTATTTTGGCGCCGTGCTGCATGCAAAAATCAAGGGTCTTCTTGGTCGCTGGACGCTTGCAGTCGTTAAAGAGGCACCGCTTCCCATCGCCGTGAGCCCAGCAGAGACCCTTGGAGATCATTTTCCTTTCTCAGTCGCTGATCATGCACTTGGTCGTGCCACCGTGCGACCAGCAGAGCCCCTTGGACTTGGTGCCACGGGTGCATCCGCTGACACTGCAGCATATCGATCCGCCTGAAGAAATGGATTGCAATCTTGTAGTTAGGCTCATCAACGCATATAAGTACATCAAGCAAAGAACTCGCCGTACTGCATATTTGTACTGTGTTTCCAGCAGAGCCCTCCATGTTTAGCGCCGGTGCTGCAGCCGCCAACCGAGCGCCGCTTGCCTCCCTGTCAAGTCGTTTGAAACGCAATACGAACAGAAGTGATCAGCAAAGCACCCGCCATTCGCACAAAATAATCAGAATGCTTCGAAAGCACGCGTACGTACGCCGTGGCGGAAGCAGAGTCCTCTGTCGATCGTGTAGTTGGGACATCCTACGACTGAGCACCCGCGCGCCTTGCGTTGCTCATCCTTGTTACGCTTCAACGGTGGACCGAGTATTGCTGGGGGCGACGCTACCGCCACTGCATCATACCCTTCAGGTTGGCGATATTTGTGGGCTGGTGCGAAGTAGTCGGTGTGTGGCCCGCAGCCAAGAGACGGACACGCTAAGCTCTCTTCGAGCTCCTGGACGAGAATGAACGCAAGCAAGTGCTTTGGAGATCCAGGACCCGTTGGGCTTTCCTCGCTAGTCCTGTGTGGCGTGAGGGTGTGTCAATCAACGTAGAAACTCGATGTGCTCATCGTATTAGAAAGATCCTCCTGCAGATCGCGCGGCGTTGGTGGGATTTGAGCAGAATGGTGTGCGAGCTTTGCTGTCTGAGCTCGATCTCTCTTTTCTGGAAGTGACGGCAAGTGGGATAGAGCAGGAGTAGTTGGCTCACTTTGTATTTGAGCTAATCATGTGGTCGAGCTCTACTCAGACGCAGCTGCAGTGGATAAGTAATATCAGTAAATACTGATGTTGTGCTGTGGTCGCTCCCGTCTAACTCGTTGAAGATGCCTGGGAGAACACTCTCTCCTCATAGTACACCCGTTGTGTGGAGTGCTGCAACCCAATCAACGCAATCACATGATTAGTGAGGACTAATCTACTAGATGTGTGGCCTCCTATCGGTGTTTTTAGCGATGTACTGTAGCGCTTTTATCATACTATTTAGCTTGGTTGAACAGGCTGCTCGGCGTCTCGCTCCGTCGAAATGAGAGACCTCAGTCGGGTTTGTTCAAGATGTCTGGCATACGTGCAGCGTGGAGAATTCCTTCAAACCAACCAGCTGCGCGCACGATGGGTAGCTTCGACACAAACGCAAGCCCAATTGACTGGGCCTAGGAATTCTGCTCTCCTAGTGCATCTTCATTACAAAGTACTTGTCATTCATGGTAAGTGGATATTCTTCAAGCAAGTGGGTTGTGTCCCAAGCGCGGGTTGAGTGGTTGCTACTACAGTACTCTCGACTGGCAAGTTTCGGCAGTAGCGAATTGCATCAACGAAAGCACACTAGGATTCGACATTGGTCGACCAGGCAGTGAAAGTCAACCACACTTTCACACACAGTCGACTCGAGGAGCCCAGTCATTGGTGGATGAGAGAGCTGCCGGTTGCTAGTCGAACGTGGCAATGATACCACCTCCTACCTATATAAAATCTACATCATTAACTTTAAAACGCCTTTGTAAATTTAGGATGTGCATGACCCACCAGGGGATCCGTCTGATTCGTTCTCGAGCTAAAGATTCAGATCGCCACTAGGCACCACCACATCCGAGGATAAAAGTTGAAGCTTGCTTAGTCGCCGATTCACATACTAGCGCGATGAAAATCAACAAGCGTTCGGACACTCCCGCATCGAGCCAAGTCGTCGCGATGAAGGCACAATCGTTTCTGGCTCGGAAAAGTCCGACCCAAGGTGACCGCGAACGCGATCCTGGATCTAGTTGGGCCTGACTAGATACGCTTCGCCTATCTATCTCGCGCGACGGACCCGTTTGCATTCCCAAACCATCAGCAGAGCAAACGACACTGAGCCTTCTAGCTCATCTTTGCAGTCGTCCTCCATGTAGTCCACTTTTCCTAGGAGGGTAAAATGATGTAGTGCTTCATCTTCGCAAGGTTGTCTCCAAGTAGCAACTTGCGGTGGTGCGGTTCGTCATGCCTCTGTTCGGCACACTGGTTTTGCGCCACACGTCCCAGCGGTTGCTGCTGCTTTCCGATTTTCACTGTAACGGCGTAAGCGAAATCTCGAACGAAGTTGCGGAATTAAGTGGGTGTTTTTTTAAAATATATTTGGCCTTTATGAAACACAGTTTTTTTTATTACAATATAACGGACAGAAACTTGATGCTATAAATTCTACGGATGCCCTCCATTACTGAACTCCCCGAATACAATCCGATCTTCAAAATCATAGTCGCAGCTCCATACCATGAAGCTTCCAGCCCGATCTAACCGCGCGCTACTCAGTAAAACCTCATTTTACTACCAGTATACGGCATGAGATGCTATTGAATCGAGGTTGCTTGCGCCGCTGCACTCTGCGGAAAACATCAATGCATTCGCGACATCTGACCAGTAATAAATCCCATTCCGCATCGCAAGCTGACTTCCTGCGTCACCACATGCGGCCCTCTGACCATGCTATCCCTCTTCTTTGGGCATTTTAGCTCATTCCAACCATATCAATTTGTTTCTCTACTATAACTGACTCGCATAATTGGTTGTAACGACGGGCGAGCTTTTTGTCCCTCAAATACAGTAAATATTGTGCCCCCTCCCCCTGCATGGTACTGTCGCCTCCTTCTGTTCTTGCACCCAAGACACTCCTACAACTGCGTTCGATTGCTTCTTGTATACATATTAGGGTTAGGCTTCCAGCTCTCACAAAATATGGTCTACAGGGCTCCCTTGGCTAACGAAGTGGCAAAACCGCATTACTTTTTGAAGGTTATCAACTCGTGCAAATATGCAACCTTGCGGGTATCATTTTGCATATCCACAATTCTATTTTTCAATACAGATATTAAGGCAAAGATA
>JAADVN010000785.1:0-13319 GCA_023335535.1 Globisporangium spinosum | reverse complement strand
TCCCACGATCGAGATCAAATGCAAGAAGAGTTCAGACGTGTAGTCACCAATGTGAATACTATGGAACCCTTCTACAGTGCTCGGGTTACGACGACGGTCGCTGGGACCCCCAGAGCTCCAGCACCACATGATCCTCTCGTGATCTTGATTATGGTTCTTGTATTCGAGGGAAAATCGAATATGAGGCATCGTTCGAATCGCGAAATTGCTCGAGGATACGAGTGTCTGGTCTCCACTCCACTCGGAATAAGCATCATCCTCGGAGACCTTTAGGTTTGCGCTCTTCGAAAATGCGTTGCGTCGCCCAGTGAGCTGCCCTGGTTCTGCGTGCACGCGCTGACATTGATCCCTCCAATTGGGATCTGAAGATGCCTGCAAGCCTGGGACCCCATACATTAGCGTGCGAGGCGAGCGTCGCAAGGCCTTTGGCACCTAGAGAGAAAGAGAAAGAGAGAGAGAGAGAGAGAGAGAGAGAGAAGGAGGAGGAGGAGCCCCCTTCCTCTTTGCTCGGCCCCGCTCCTCCTTCGGACAACTCAGTCTCCCGACTCGCTCTTCTTCCCTTCTCGTCATTCTACAATTTGCTCTCAAGTTGACCAGCCTCCCCCCTCCGCTCCCAGCACCAACCAGCTCTTCAAGATGAACACCAAGCTCCTTGCCCTCGCCGTCACCTCTGTCGCCGTCGCCACCGTCAGCGCCAACGACGCCACATGCCCGAACTCGGAGATCACCAAGCTCGGCCGTCTGGCACTCTCGGCGAACCTCCAGCCGTGCCAGGACCAGTCCGGCTATAACTTCGTGCCACCATCGGCTCTGCCAAACGCCGAGCAGCAGGCCAAGCTGTGCGCGTCCAAGGAGTGTAACGCGCTCATCAAGGAGGTGATCGCGCTCGACCCGTCGGACTGCAAGATCCTCGGCATCTTGAACGTGCGCGAGCTCGTGTTCGGTTTCGACGCCACGTGCGCCGCGCTCTCGTCCCCAGCACCAGCCGCCGCCACCGCGGCCCCAGCTGTGACCCCAGCGCCAGCTGCCACCACCGCGACCCCAGGCGCTGCCCCAGTACCAGCCCCAGCCGCCGGCACCCCAGGGCCAACCGCCACCAAGCCAGTGTGCTAAGCGGATCCACAAAGGGAAGAAGCGACTTTGGTAGTGAGTGAGTGATGCGTGGATGGGCGCGCCGGTGACGATCCATGCACTCTAGCACTTTACCGGATATGCGCTTTCCTGGTTCGTTCTCATTAAAAAGCAAATAACGATGGGTTTTGTTTGGACGTCTCATACAAACATATCTGCTGTGCTTACAAGTCGCCCCGTGACTATTAGCTCTTTGCGTTTGCTTTGTTCGGCTCGGTTGTTGGTATGATAACAACGATATCTCATGTGTGTGCTTGGTGCGTATGCATCGTGACAGTGCAGCTCACTTGGCTCGGAAGTGTGCCAGTAAACGCTCACTCACTCGATCATTCGATAGATCTGGCTCCGTTGTATTCTCTACACGTGTGCTCGGCTTCATCTCTTAAATAACATGGGATAGTCCCCTCCACCTCGGATCTCAAGATGCTGAGCAAATGAGCCGCTGACCATTTGGGTGTCTGCGAGTTGCGTGTAGGTTGGCCCACCAGAAACAGAGTACTATTCTGTACCTCCCCATCAATCAGTACGAGTACCCGCGATCCCGCTAGCCTCTCTCTCGGATACCATCGAGGCCCCCCAAGCGCCAGCTACTGCACCAGCAGCGCTATGCCAACCATTGGCATCCTTTTCTTCCTGGCCAGATCAACAACGACTTCAAGATCGAGTTGGGCTGTTCGTTCGTGGACCCTTTCCATATGATGCGATCACCGAAAGCAAATGCGGATGAAAGATCTGTCCCGAGTTTTATCGAAATCTTTCTGCATCCAGATCCTCTCTGGATGTCGACGACGCTTCCTTTTGGAGCCCCCTCCCTCCACCTACAGCACCAATCAACATTTCATTCGTGCGCTTCCGAAGCAATCGCGATCGAAGACGAACCACTCGTGCAAGCAAACACACACACAGATAGATAAAAAGGATACATACATGGTAGGTTAGGAAGAAAGGCGAAAAGATCAGTTGACTACTAGAGGAGAGAGGAAACTATACTGCAAGTTGGAGAATCTTGAGACTGGGAAGACGTGCCTCCTCTTCTCACTCGACGGAGAGCAGCGCGTGCTCCTGACGCAGCTGTTTCTTCTTCTTCTGCTGCTGTTGATGAGACAAGAGAACGTCGTTGTCTTCCACAGCAGCATCCTGATTCTCCTGATCCTCTTGAGCTCCTCCTGAAAAGTAGACTTCGTCGACCAGGTCCTTTGCGTTCACCCAGACCCCCACCACATTAGCCGGCGCTAATGCGAGCAAGTTGGACACCAACTTGTTCTCATACCCGCTTGCAGGAGCGCTGTACGCCACGTTCTTCCAGTTCGTGAGCTTTCCACACTCCAAGCCACTCTTTGCCTCGACCATAGGAGCATTGGTCAACCGCCAATCGTTCGGTCGAGACGGGTCGACACACGCAGCGATCATGCCTGGCGCATTGCAGTCGATGCTCACCCACGACGACTTTGCCCGCGTGATGCCGATGCATTTGCCCTTCTCGAATTGCTGCTCGCCGCGCTTCAACGCCCAGATCGTGCTCTCCATGCGCTTGGGCGTGATGTTGTCTGGCGACGGGATGTTCACGCCGCAGTCCACCAGCGGTGGCAGCGAGAGCTCGTCCAGCAGATACTTGTTCTTGCCGATCGCGCCGTCCGCATTCAGAAAGCCGTACTCGATCTCGCTCGTCTCGGGGCGGAAGATCGTGTGGCTCTCGTCCAGCGGACCAGTGTTTGAGTGCTTGAAGCGGCAGGTCGGGAACGGGTTGAACGGCAACGGCGGCTCCTGCCAGTCGCAAATCGACTCCTTCACAAACAGCAGCTCGTCGCCCTCGGGCGAATAGTCCGCGCCACTCATGAACACCACGCGCTTGCCCGCGTCCATGAGCTCTTGAAACACGGGCCACTCATAGCCATGCTATCATCACACAGCACAGAGCAGGTTAGGCGTTACAGCACACAAAAGAGCAGAGCCACAGCAACAACACACAACCTACCACCAGATCCGACGGCACGAGGACCTCGTCCATGGAGAAGTGCTTCTTGATCAGCTCCAGCAGCGTCTGCACTTTCTTCCACTTGAGCAGGTTGGTCTCGTCGTCGAAGAATACCATGAGAAATTCGTCCTTGTTCTCCGGTGCGTGCAGCCACGCCGCAATCTCTTCCAGCGCGGCGTTCAGCGGACGCTGCTCGCTGGTGGGGATGCTACTCAGACTCGGCTTGCAGCCGATCGTCTCCGAGTCCCACTGGATGTTGGTGCCGATGAGCTTCGCCACTTCGTTCAGCGCGGCGATGAAGCCGTCGAGAAGCTCCGAGCGGAACCCGCCGCAGTGCGCGATGTGCAGGTCGTTGTTGAACCAGTGCACGTCGAGCTCGATGAAGCGCACGCCCATCTGCATCTGGTCCGTGAGCGAGAAGAGCTGGTCGTTTGTGTGCACGTGCAATCCGGACTTGAACCACGACAGGTACTTGAGGTAGCCTTCAAACACGTGGTCCTCCACGCCATAGCCCTATAATCAGTACAGTAACGGCACCATCAATACTCACTCGCATACACAGTCCAACTGTTCATCACATGGCACATTAACGCACATCTGCAATGTTGATCGCCGAGTTGTGCGAGCCGGGGAGCTGCGCGTTGCAGAGGTTGCGCTGGTACGCGGCTTTGCGCTGCAGCTGGAGCGTCTGCAGCGCCCATGGGTCCGAGACGACCGAGCCGGCTTTGCACACGATCGCGCACACGCCCGTCTTGTCGCAGTGCTTGATGCGCTCGCACTTGACGTCTGCGGGCACGGTGTCCGGCACGTTGTCCTTCAGACTTTGCAGGAAGCGGTCGCGGTCGCGCTCGATCAGATCTGTGCGTACAGCCTTCGCGCCGCTCAGCAGCGCCAGACGGAGCTCCTCGTGCTCGAAACGGTCATACTCCCGCTGCAGATGGAACGCCGCGGCTTGGAACGGCGACGTGGACAGCGTGGAGGTGCTGGCGTTGCTTGACGGGGCTGACGCGAAAGCACATGCTGGCGATAGAAGCGCGCAGAGCAGCAGCAGCAGCAGAAGGCGCATCGTGAGCGAGCGCGTGAGGCAGAGAGACGGAGGAAGAATGGCGTGGGCTTCCTTGCCTTCGTTCTCTGGCGAAGCGTGCCTTGAACCTGAAAAAGGAAAGGTTCATGCCACGGCAGGCAGGCAGAAGAAACAAGCGTAACCACTCTATTCCCGGATACGGGCGTTTCTCATATGTATACTCCCGTGCTTCTATAGGGTGAGTGATGGGAGGATCTGTATAGAGTGGCTGGTATCTCGGATAATAAATGCGTAATCAAAGGGGAAGTACACGCACACATCAGTCCAAAATCGACGTTGAAGAAGATTCAGCTGTAAACTATACATCACGTTCGTCTTAATGAGTACCATTGCTAAAGTGGTTTTGCTGCCTTTGCACAATTCCGAGATTTTACCACCACCATCTTTACTATAAAGATGTTTTATATTTATAAAGAGGGAAAGACCGCTAGATTCTCTCTATTTCCGCTTGCTTGGCGTCCGCATGACATCGATCTTGGTCGACACAAAGCCCATGATCGCGACCGACGTGGACACCATCGCCACGCGCGTCACGATGAACGGTCCCGTGACGCGTAGAAAGTCGCGGAAGCCCCAGTGCTCCACCTGCGCGGGCACCTCGTACGTTGTCAGGTGCGAGAAGTGCTGGTGCAGCAGCCGGCGCTGCGCAGAGTAGCTGGCGCCGGCCGTCGCGCTCCCCACGAGCACGCTCAGCGCGGTCTTTGGCGGCGTTTCCTTGAACGTCGAGGGCACGGCGAGCGACTCGCCCAAGTGGTACATGCCGTAGCCCGTGACGCCGCCGGTCACGATTCCGCCCGCGATGATCACTGGGAGCACCATCCTTATTGTCTTGCCTTGCCTGATGGGAATGCTGTTGGTTGGGGAGAGGGGATCAAAATGCGCTTTTGAGTGTCCGTTTCAAGGGATGGTTGAGAAGAGGTCCGGAATGCGAAATTGGGTGAGAAAAGTGCTTCGTAAACACTATGTGATGGCTTGGCCCATTTTGGCAAGAGCTTGTGAGCTGTGTGCAGTATTCGTGCGACTGAGCTTGATATGATGGAAGCGCGACGTGTGCATGTGCTACTTGAGTAGATGCTCTCACCAACACCACCAGCTTCGCTTTTTGGCGCGCTTGGGATGGTGTTGATGCGCGCCAGTTTTCGATATTGAGGAACGCATCTGTTATTGCTGTGCCAATACCCGATATGTGTTGCAACTAGAACCGATGGATGACAGGCCTGCTCTCATACTGAATCCAAGTCACACCCGCTTCGTTTGGTTTGAGTGGAGCCCAACCACAGAGCCACTTAGCGCCGGTTCAGTTGCTTGGGCGAAGAGCTGCCTACAATCGACACAACAGCAAAATCGCCGCCAGCTCGAGAGCGAAAGAGAGCCTCGAGTCATCACTCGTGTCAGGTTGCAAGCCTGTGCTGCAGTTGCTGCAGTTGAGTGTGCTTGTGTATTGTGTATTGTGTGGGTGTCGCCGCTTGTTCCAGATGATTAAGATAGCTAAGACAATGTAGAACTGAGCCCCACGGGGCACTGCAGACGCTACTTACTATTATTCGCTAGACAGTAGATGATGGAACTCTCTATTTATTGTGTGTGTCTGTGTGTATGTGTGTGTATGTGTGTGTACGATTGGAGTCATGCTGTCGTAGCAGCGGCATATGAACGACGAGAGCATCGCGCTTGGAATGCGCATGCAGACGCTGACGATGTTGCAATAGGATTAACATTTGACAATGAACATGCTTGCTTTCTCAATCCTCTCATTCATCTTCTTCCCCATTAGTCCTCGGCTGTGCATCGATGCAGCAGCCTTCCAATGAGCGCCAGTGTGGTGTGCCTCGTGGACAAGTGGCTTCGCTTTCTTATTGTGCATCGCAAGAGAAGCAAACTTGTGCACTTGTTAGAACAACTCACAGTCATGTACACTGATGTGGATATGGTGGCTCAATTTCTCATTTCCAACAGTGGATACTACCCGTTCTTGACATCATCATGTTTATGTTGTCAGTACCGGGTTGTAACCTGTCATTTCTACCAACAACCTTTGAAAGATGTCACCCGTTTTTGACACTTCCACTTGAATTTTGAGGCAATGTGTCAAAATGTGCTCTGAATCAGCAAATGTGTCCAAAAAAGGTTGGACCGAACAACCAACCAATACTTTTTGCATCACCAAACGGCAAATTGGAACGAATCCCAGCCAGATCACGAGAAAGAGAGAAATGGCGGACGCTACGACGACGCTGAACGCCAAGGAGCGCCGCAAGCTGCAGCGCGAGCAGGAGCGTATCAAGGCCGAAGCAGACGCCGCCGCCGCTGCTGCTGCTGCTGCTGCTTCCAGTGCTACCAGTGCTCCTGCAATTAAAGACGAGCCTGTCAAACAGGAAGCTGATGAGTCTGCTGCTCCAACTGATGGCGCGCCGCTGAACGCCAAGGAGCGCCGGAAGCTCGCGCGTGAGGCTGAGCGCTTGCAACAGGAAGCGGCAGAGGCAAAGATGAAGGCTGCTGCTGAGAAGAAGACAGTGGTGAAGAAGGAGATGAAGGCGGTGGTGAAGGCGGAGCCAGCAAGCGCCGCTACGACTCCTGCTGCTGCTGATGCTATGACTGCTACGAATGGCGAGAAGCTGAATGCCAAGCAGCGCCGACTGCTGGCGCGTAAGGCCTCGCGTCCAGAGGACGAAGTTACTGACGCTAAGACGAAGAAGAACACATCCGGCGAGGAGGCCAGCAAGAAGCGCAAGCGCGCAGCTAAAGCAGGTGAGAGCGAAGGTGACGCGAACAAGAAGGTGAAGAGCATTCACCTGACGCTCTTCGTGGGCCAGCTGCCGTACAACGCGACCGAGGCGAAGATCCGCCAGCACTTCCACGAGGCCGGCGAGATCCAGGTGCGCATGCTCACGGACAAGCGCACGAAGAAGTTCAAGGGCACGGCGTTCATTGAAGTGAAGGACAGCAAGGCGCTCGGTGCCGCGCTCTCACGCCACCACACGCTGCTGAACGGCCGCCGCATCAACGTGGAGATGACCGCGAGCGGCGGTGGCAACAAGTCGGAGCAGCGCCGCACCAAGATCGACCTGCTACGCAAGAAGCAGAGCAACGTGCAGGTGGAAAAGACCAAGGCGCTGATCCAGAAGCACATCGACTCACGCGAGTACAAGCTCACGAAGGAGGACGTGGACGAGCGCATGATCGACTTTTTGTCCTGGTTCGACTACGAGACCGCCAAACTCGCGCTCGAGGAGTACAACCGCTGCGTGAGCGACCGCGTGCAGAACCGCAAGGCGTTCTTCATGGGCATCCTCAAGCGCTTCCGCGAGACCGACGGCGTCGAGTAGATAGCGAGTGACTGACCAGATATGGATGCAAGTAAGAGGGCGGCCAGCAGACAACACAGCAAATGGGCGTGCTTCGACTGCGTACCGACATACATCGAATTTTGTTCGCCAACGGACCAATTTCCAGCAAAAATAGAGCTTATGTATTTTCATTTTACTCGGCATCTTCGTTCATTTTTTTTGATCATCGCTCATTATATGTGTATATGAGTTCCTATATCCTATATCTCTGGTTATCTTACTCCTTGATCCCAAGCTTCTCGCAGAGGAAGTGGATTTCTTCTCGGCTTCTTCTCACTTGCGCGCCTCTTGTAGAGCGTGGCGCATGGCGCTGAGCTCCTCGTCGGTCTTCTGCTTGAGCATGCGCGACTGACTCTCCAGGATCTCCTGCACATCCTGGGGCCGCATCGAGCGCAGTGACGAGCTGGAGGAGCTTGAGGATAGTAACGCCGACGAGGATGTGCGACTGCAGATGCTCTCGGCCTTCCTGGACCTTGCGCCTAATAATGCATTGGCGGATAGACGTGAGAATGGTACACGACCCAAGAGTCTAGCTGTCCAGGCATTCATCTGATAGCGGTATGGTACCTCGACTCGCGATTGACGAGGTGTCATTACTGTGACTGTTGTGAGCTGTCGCCATCACCAGCCGCTTGCCGCTGCTTGATGAGCTCAGGAGCGACCTGGACTCGCTCTGTTGCAGGTTGTTCTGGCGCGGCGTGATGGCGAGGATGAGCGTGCCGGTCATGCCCATGACCATTCGCTCCTGCCGGCGCTTGACCGTCGCGTCATTCGGCAGCTGCTCGCCCAGGTCCACCTTCTCCTGCTTGTCCTCTTTCGTGACGTGGTAGCGCCGCAGCAGGCCCTACGAGATCAATTGCCCAACGTGCGTGGTGTTAGTAAACCAAGTCTTCTAGTGAACTAACGTACCCACCCACCGCATACACCCGTGTACCTTGTTCCATGGTGTGTCTGAGTGCGAGCCTTTGTAGGATTTCTCTGTGTGCTGCTGGTCCGTCATATTGCGTGACGCAGCCGCCATTCGTCCACAAGAGAGTGGGGGGTGATCAACACTGAATAGCTTCACTGTCAATCAATGCCTGGTGTGTGATTGGCAATGTGTGTGTCCTTTCAAGATCAGCAGCATGATCAGAACCGTAATTTTTTTTCAGCCAATCAAAAGCTGATGCCACGAAAAATCACGAGACTGGATTGGTTGAAAAAACGAAGTATAAAGTCTATTTGTAGGAAACTTGGATGCGTGTCAAAATGACGAAGAGCTACGAGCTGCCACACACGTCACAGATTTTTCTTGCCTCGATCATGGCGTTGACTGCAACAACAGCACTCACTCAATTGGCTCGGCGCCTTGCTCTGGTCTGGTTAATTACCTGCCGCCCGCCGCCTTCTTGGCGCGGTAGGCCTCTTCCTTGCCCTCCTTGCGGAACTTGGCCTTCTTCTCCTCGCGGTGCACGGCCTCGAATTGCTTCTCCTCGCGCTGCTTGCGCTTGAGGTTCTCCGAGTTGCGGCGGCTCTGGTTGACCTTGCGCGTCGTCTCGCGGTCGCGACGCACCGTGTTCACCTGCTGCATGAACGCATACTTCTTCTTCTCCTCCGGCTCGAGCACCACAGCGCGCTTGGTCAGGTACGAGTTTGAGTTCTTCTTCTTGTCGATCTTGGGCTTGCTCGCGAACGGCAGGCTCGCCTGCAGCTTCTTGGGGATCTTGAGCGAGCTGAACTTGCGCTCCGTGCGGTGGATCGGCTTGTAGAGCGAGTCCGGATTCACGGGCACCGCGAGCTTCTGCTCCTTCCGCAGCTCGTACGTGGTCTTCATGAGCCCCGTGCTTGCCTTCTTGTTCGCGTCCTTGGTGCTCGCGAGCAGCGACGTCACCGGGTTGTAGAACGGCTTGGCCTCCACAGGTACCCAGGTGCGGCAGAACACGATGTCGCTCTTGAGGATCTTGTCCTCGAACGTCGCACGGAAGTCGCCCTTCTCGCCGCGCAACGCCTTCTTGATCTTACCACGGATGCCACTCACCGTGCGCACGCTCGCGCCTTCAAACTTGGCGACTTCGAGCTCCGAGTTGAACATGCCGCGGATAAAAGCCGTGTTCTTGTGGATCTTGGTCGGCGTTCCGATGAGCTTGAGCTTCTTCACGACGTTGAATTTGTGGTCCAACTCGAGCACGACACCCGTGCCACTCACTCGGAAGCTCTGCGCGCTGTTCGAGAGCGTCTGGAACGCGATCACACCCGTGTTCGGCGGCGTGAGCGGGCCGTAGATCGTCGCACCACAGTGCATGTGCTCCGGGGTGTACTTGAGGTACCGCTGCCGGTCGTTCGTGTCTTCGATCGAGTAGATCGGCAGACTCTGGAAGCGGCGCCAACCGATCGAGAACACCAGCGGATCGTTGGTCTTCAGGATCTTGCGGTGCCAACGGTGCTTCTTAAAGCGCATGCGCACGAGCCCCAGGTTCTGTTCGACGTTTGGCAGTCCGCCGACGATGATCGGGTTCTTTGGGTCGTAGTAGCGCACAAACTCCGCGGGCACCCCCGAGATCTCGATACGCACGTAGAGTCCGTTGCGGAAACCTTCGAGCTGGAGACGCGTGTCTTCGCCCTCGTCGCCAAACTCCTGCGCGTTGCGCAGCGCCTGCTCTTCGCGGAGTCGCTTGGCTTCCTTCATCACCTCGGTCATTTCTTCGTCCTCCTCGTCCTTTCGCTTCTTGCCGCCCTCCATGACGTCGTCGTCGTCATCATCATCATCACCCTTGGCCGCCTTCTTGTTGGCTTTTTCAGCACGAAGACGCTCGCGGATCTGCTCGTCAGTCTCTTCTTCCATGTCCGCGTCTTCCTCTTCATCGCCGTCATCACCGCTCTCGTCCTCCGAGCCAGCGCCAAACTTCTCGCCGGTCTCCAGGTCCTCAAACGAGCCTTCCATGGTGTCGTCGTTCAGTGGATCCGCGTCGCTCTCGTTGTCACCGTTCGCGTCATCACCGTCCTGCGTGCGCTTCCAGTTGCCCGTGACGAAGCGGTTGCGAATCCCCTCGAGGATGTCCGGCATCGACCAGTCGTTCAGGTCGTCCGTATCCAGGTGCAGCTTGGAGCAATCGATCGAGTTCCACAGCTCGTACGACTCGGAGCTCGTGCCCACAGCTGACGCACCTTTCTTCTTGAGCTGGAAGAAACTGTCGCCGTCGTCTTCGTCTTCAGAGTCATCATCACCCTTGCCATTGCGGCGCTTGGCGGCTTTCTTGTTCGCCTCGTTGTTCACGTCCGCTTCGCTCATGTGCAGTTTCTCGCGCTCGCCGTAGACGAGCTCCATGAGGTTCACATCCGACTTCTCGCGCTCCAGAAAGTTCATCGCCGCGCGGGAGACCATGTTCTCCTTCCAGCGCAGCTGTGACTTCTCGTGGTCGTTCACATTCTCTTCTTCGTCATCATCTTCGTCTTCGTCTTCATCGTCATCGTCGTCAGACTCCTCATCGTCATCATCAGAGCCTGGAAAACGGGACGCGTTCTGCTCTTCAGTCTCATCGACCTCTTCAAAGACCGCACGACGACGCAGACGACCGCTGCTGTCGCGCACAACCGCCTCCTTCGGCTTGCCGATCGTTCGCTGACCATTCTCATCCTCACTGTCGTCGTCGTCCTCGTCGTCGTCCTCATCGTCATCCTCTTCATCCTCTTTGTCCTCATCTTCATCGTCGCTCTCCACTTCGTCTGCGCGGATCGCCGCCGTGTTCTTAAAGAGCGAGAGACTCGCGCCCTTGAGGCGCTCATCGAGTCCAATGTCAATCTGCTGCAGGTTCTGCACCATCTCGACACCTTCGCCGCCCTGGCCAATGCGCACACCGCCTCCACCGTTCGCGTCGTTCTCGTCGTCCCACTCGTTCTTGTCCTTGAGCAGGTTCTCGTTCTCCGGGTTCGTGTAGTTGAGCTGACTCAGGTTGATGTACATGGCGTCCTTGTCGTACGTGATGTTGCCGACGTCCGACATCGGCGCGTATAGCAGGATGTCCTTCTGCGTCAAATGCTTCTTCTTGCCATCGCCGCTCTTGGACGACGGCATCGCGCACGGGTCCGGCATGGACGTGATCGTGTCCATGTAGTAGTCTCCAGCACCGGCGACGTGCATCTTCATGCCCGGCTTGAGGTGCGTGCCGCGCAGGTACCCGTAGAGCGTGATCTTGCGGTCCACGAGCGGGTTGCGCTGGATTTCGTCCGGGTGCGTCACGTCCTCGAAGCGGTCCGCGAGCATGTACGGGTGCGAGTTGCGCCACGTGAGCGGGCGGAACTTCATGCGCTGGATGTACAGCGACAGGTTGTGGATCTCGCCCTTCGGGTACTTGTTCGCCGTGATGCCGGAGAAGTAGAAGAGCTTGGCGCCCTGGTAGATCTCGGTCCAGAAACGGCTCTTCAGACGCTTCTTGGTCTTGCGCAGACTCTTGTTCTTCTTGAACTTGTCCAGGTGGGTGAGGATGCCCATGACCTTGGGGAACCCGACTACCTGCAGGATGTTGAGGAACTCAAACGTCTCCATCTCAAAGCCAAAGCTCGCGTCCACGAGCAGCAGCACGAGGTCCGCGACCTTGGCCAGGTCGATCATCGCGTTCAGGTCGTTCGGGCACTCGAAGAACGTGATGCGACGGTCCTTGCCCGTGATCACGGTCACGGGACCCTTGATCTCCACCATGTTGTGGCGCGTGTATCGCTTCACGAGCGACTACAGTGAAAGCAGTAACAGCATAGAGGACATATACGCAGCATGTCAGTGAGTGAGCTACCGATACACTACAACCAACCAAGCAAGACACTCACACACATACAAACTACACGCGTGAACGTACTCTGATGACGGTGGACTTGCCACTGCCCGGCGGTCCCATGACGACGACCGAGATCGGCGGCGGCAGCTCCTCGGCGCGGTTGTCCTGCGGCACGTACTCCTTGCGGTGCGCGCGGTCGAGGTTGCGCTGGATGGTCTTGCGTGCGCGGCCGGCCTTGGCCACGCCGAACGCCTTGGGGTTCTTGCGCTGCTCGGCGAGCGACGGCTGCTCCTTCTTCTGCTTCTCATACTCCTTGCGCTTCTGCTTGTTGGCCTTCGCGCCGCTCGTGGACTTGCGGTGGCCCTTGGTCTTTGTGCCCACGATGCCCTCCATGGTCGCTCGCTCTAAAGGTCTCTAGCCGGGTCGTAGGACGGACACCTGAAGAGAGAGAGAGCGATGTGATGGATGAATGCGCTTGGCCGAGATAGAGAGCTCCTTTGGGCAACGTCGTTTCAATAGCCAAGATAAGGCTGGGTTGGTGGTTGGCTGGCGAAGCAGTGAGTGGTGCTCGATTTATGGAGCGGTCTATACAATGCTCCACATTTGGATGTGGGTCATTGTGTAACCTAAACTAGCACAAAGAGTGCGCTACTTTGTTATTTGACGAAGGAATCGAGTGATGTGATTGTGTGGGTATGTGTGCATTCTTTGTGGATACGTCTTGGAAATGGCTACACAGCAAATTGGTGTTGACGCACATTGATCCAGCATCGCATGTTGGATCTCATAGAGAATTGGCGATTTCACAAATGGTTCGGAGCCTCTTGCTTCGTGATGCATCTACTCTGGTATCCAACGTTGTATTGCTCTCTGGACAATTCCTGTTGTAGTTAGATCAAAGCAATAATCGCGCGTACCTCGGTGGCTTCTCATCGATAGTTGAGTCGTGAAGACAAGAGTGCCAACTGTTTATTTGCCTGGTTCGTGGAAGCGAACATCTGATGCCATCGTAGATCAGGCGCAAGAGCAAGCTA
>JAADVN010000784.1:0-13323 GCA_023335535.1 Globisporangium spinosum | reverse complement strand
GCAACCTGATGCAGTTGCGCGAAGCACACGAACGATACGTTTCGACGACACTGAGCTGTTGCTTTTTGGATGCCGCAGGCAATGAGGTAAGTTGATACATTTCAACCACCTTTTTGAGCGGCTCACTGAATTGACAACTTCGACGCTTGCATAAACCAGATCTACAATGCTATTTCACGAGTCTTCGCCATTGCGTGGAAGCTGTCTTCGTTTGTGCGCACGTATGAATCCCGTCTGGGCATGATCAATGGAGAAGCCACATGGATTCGAGATCTCTGGCAAGAGCACGACACAGCATTGCGCGAGCTTATTAGCAAACTCCAGCTAATGCGAAATGATCGAGAGCGATCTGTGCGCGAGTTCTCGAAGGTGCGCTTTTCATCTCGAATACGGTTGTTCGTTTCCGACGACTAACTTTTTGCTCTCGGTGCGATCTGTTCTTGTTACTAGCATCTTCACATTCGCCTCAACTTTAACGAGTTCTTTCCAGAGCAGCAAGAAGAAAAGGAGTGAAAGGAGCAGTCCCCCAGCAATCGAACGAGATCTCTTCGCAGATTCTGTTGTCACATTCAATTTATTGTAAAGTTATAATACCGATCTGAACCATTCCACAACGTGAGTGACTACTGATCTCTTCAGGTCTCGATGCTTATCCCACACTCGCCTTCTTCCTCCTTATTATCATCAATCCGCCAGTAGAAAGTGGATGCATCATTTGGGCTCTCTCAAAAGTACAGCAGGTGAACGTCTTTCGGCCGCAGCTTCCTCTGGCACAGAGGGCACTTCGCAGTCACGCGTATTGCCAGCCGGATGCACTTTCCGCAGTAGACGTGGCCGCAGATCGTCGACGTCATCTCCTCGATCACGTCCAAGCAAATGCTACACTTGAGCGACTTCTTGAACCGCTCGATCGTCTCGTTGTTCTCCATGCTGATGTTCGTGGATTCTGCGCGCTGTCCGTCAAACATTTCGGGATTCGCCGGATCGTCAGCGGCGGCAGCGG
Source organism: Globisporangium spinosum (assembly GCA_023335535.1). Lineage (NCBI taxonomy): Eukaryota > Oomycota > Peronosporomycetes > Pythiales > Pythiaceae > Globisporangium > Globisporangium spinosum. The sequence continues at coordinate 12,320 of JAADVN010000784.1, read as the reverse complement.
CAGATGCTGCTGTGCCATCTCCGCTCCCCTGGCGCCGTCGCTTCCTTCGCAGTGGAGGAACTGATGTGTACGTGAGATACCGTGCGGACGGACTTCCGCTTGCGCCGCCTCCAATCGCTGTTGCGACGGCTAGAGTTGCTGCCGGTGTCGCTGTCCGTGTGTGCACGATCTCCACTTCTCCATCTTCGTCTTCTCCATCTCTCTCTTCGTCGTCGTCGTCGTCTCCGCCGGTGAACACCCCGTGGCTGTCGGACTCGGAGTCGTCGTCGTCGCTCTCGGATGAAGAAACCGTTAAGTCGATCTCCTGTGGAGGTCCCGGGGGAGCGCGACTCATCATGGCGAACGGACCCAGCGCGCTCGAGGCGGCCAACCTCGCCGCAGCGCTCTGCTGCTGCAGATGGCGCAGCTGCAGTTGGTGGTTGAAGCGGGGCTGCTGCTGGTACTGGTGGATGGGCGAGAACGCCACAAACTGGAGGTCGTCATTATCGGAATTCAAGTCCATGCGCGATGATGGGAGCTGATTCCAGTCGTCCAGAGCAAAATGGTTATGGCTGTACTCCTGGTTACGCTGGATCCCGCCGCTTCCCGCACCACCAATTCCACTACCATGGGTGTGCTGGTGGCGATGCTGCCCGAAACGAAAGAGCCTATTGCCGCCGCCACCGTTGTCGTTGCTGCTGCTGCTGGATCCGCTGAAGTCGACCATGTTCATGAGGAACGCCGGTAGCTCCGCGTAGTTCACGCCCATCCGCTGCAGCGGCGGCAGCGTGAAGTCGCTCGTAGAAGACGCCCGCACTTGGCTCGTAGCGTCGACAGTGCTTGAGTACACCGTCGTCTGGGAGGCGACGAGCGGCTGGAAGATCTGCGACGGCGCCTCTATCGGTGCCTCTGCGATTGTTGTTGCTGGTGCTGGGTCGGAAAGGGCTGTGGCTGCTGCTGCTGCGTCCTCTTGGTGCATTTGGTCCATTTCCTCGATCGCCTGGGCCAACGCTTCCTGCTGCCGCGTCTGTAGCATGCGGTTCAAAATATCCCGCATCTTGTTTTCTTCTTGCTTTATAAAAAAACGCGCTTCTTCTCACTCCAGAACAGAGACCCTCGCTCTCGGTGAACGCCACCAAACTGACCAAACTGGGACTCTTCGCAGCCAGACACACAAAGCAGGCAGCCAGCACAGGAGCGCGCAGGAGAGTGTGGGCACACAGACAGAGAGATGGAGAGCGTGCTAGACGATCGCCCCTCGTCGCACAGCCCGCCGCTTTCTCTGTGTGGATGGACAGAGCTCGAAAGCGCGGTCGCAGTCGTCACAGGCGCTTTCGTAATCCAGCTTTTCAAATATATTGCTCGGCTTTTTGCTTTGCTTTTTTGCTTTCTGCTTTTTGTTTACTCTGCTCGCGCCTGGTCGTCGTTCTTGTAGAGAGATGTCGCTCTTGTAAAGAGATGTTGAATGGCCACCTTTTCTGTTTTCTGATTTCGCAAAACCCTGTAGGCCCACACAGTGACCCACAGGGACCATGTGGAGCGCAGAGTGGGGATCCCAAGCTGGTACAAACTGGACCGTACCACTGTCGAAGAGCTCCAGTTTATCTGCACAGAGTTGCAGTCAATCGGCAAAAGCCGACTCGATCGCGATCGAGATGAGCGTCGCGCCGCCGCAAGAAGCGCTGCTGCAGGGCTATCTGCACAAACAGGTGCGTGTGTATCTGCGTCTACTGTATATGTGTATGTATGTGTGCGTGTGCGTGCGCACACGCGATGACGCTGCTGCTGGTGCTCTGTTCGCCACGCTCTATGGCGACTACCAGCATTGTATTTATATCTACATGCGCAAGTGAAATCTGACGACTTGCTTGTTTGCTTCTTTGTGTGTTGACACCGCGCGCTCGCGCTTTCCTGCAGAGTAAACACCTCAAGCTCTGGAAGATCCGATACTTCATCCTCACAAGAGTACGTGCGTCGCGAGTTATTTGAACAGTGCTTGCTTGACGGCTGTATAACAATCGCCCGGCACATGCATTCCTTTCTCGTGTTGCTGCTGATATCGCGCTCTATTTCCTGCGTAGAATGAGCTCTTGTACTCAAAGAAGTCGGGCAAGAAGCTACGAGGATGTGTGCTGGTCAACGACTTCCGAGTGGTACGTGTGTGTCTCCCTCCATCCAGGCAGGCTCAAGGACTCGTCAGGTAGATAGGCAAAGTGAGCAGACTCACAGTTGGTTACTCTATGACGCTTCCACTAATTCATACAGATCGATGACCAGAACCACATCGTGCACCTCGGGAACTTTGTCATTGAGCTCAAGAGCGCGACGCGGGAGGTCTTTATCAGCGCGTCGACGGAGCAAGAGCGGACGCTGTGGGTGAATGCGATCCGATCGCAGCAGCAGACCGATCAGGACGCCGCTGGCTCGTCCGCCACGCTGCTGCGCAACATGTCGGACTCGATCTTACAGGCGAACACGATCCCCGTGCTGATGGCGCACAATCGGCGCTTTGGCAAGCCAAACCGGTTCTCGAAAGAGCGGAAAGAGGAGCGCAAGCGCCAGCGGCTGCCCAAGATGAAGAAGTCGTTCAGCGAGCTCTGGGTCGATGACATCATCCCGCAAAGCGGCAAACAAGACCCGCCACTTGTCGAAGCGCTTTGCTTCGCTGGGATCCCAAAGGAAGTGCGTGGACGTGCGTGGGCGTGGATCTTGGGCAACAAGCTGCAGGTGAACGAAGATTTGTTCAAGATCTGTAAGGCGAGAGCGCTGGCTGTACGACGCGAGATGGTGCTGAAACGAGAAGCAGAGAACCGGACCCGCCTCCAGGCAGCAGAACGCACAAATTCGGCCTCCAGTCTCGTGAGCAGCTCCAGCTCGCCTGCGACGACAGTAAACAGCAGCAGCAGCGCTTCTGATCCACAGAACCACACGATTGCAGAGACGAGTGATGGTACCAAGTTGAAGTTGACTGGCGATGACGAAAGTCAGTCCGTTTCTCAGTCCGCGGCGGATGACGAAGCGCACGCAGCGATGCTGCAGGAAGCAGTGAGCATCGCGGAGATGCTCGTGGCGCATGGCGAGCGCAGCATTCGGCTGGTGAACGTCGACATGCCGCGAACGTTCGGCCACCACCCGCTTTTCCAAGCCGGAGCGGACGGCACGAAGCGAACCACCGAGGTGCTGGAGGCGTACATCTGCTATCGCCCTGACCTGGGGTACGTGCAGGGGATGAGCTACCTCGCGGCTGCGCTGTGCTTCCACATGGACAGCTTCACGGCATTCAAGGCGCTCGTGTCGCTCATGAGCACAAGTCTGCTCTTTGACATGTTTCGCCTCGAAGAGAAAAGGGTGAAACAAGTGCTTACATTTGCTATAAGCGACTGACTATTTTGCTTCCTAACGAGCTAAACTTGTGTTGTGCTATCGACAGACTTTCCACTACTTGGGAATATACAACCAGATCATCGAGTACGAGTTGCCTCGCCTGCACGCCCATTTCGAGAACTCTGGTATCGAAGCCCAGATGTACGCCGTCGACTGGTGCGTGGTTTACTTGGCTTTTCGCGGCTCCAAGGTAGATAGAGAAAGGCTATCTGTGCTGATTGTTGATGTTCGATTTCCTTTTTTTGAAACAGGGCACTGACGCTGTTCACAAGAAGCTTGCCGCTGAACCTGGCGTTGCGTATTTGGGACTGCTTTGTGTTTCTCGGAACGCCGTTCTTCTTCCAGGCAAGCGTCGGTATGTTTGTTGTCTTCAACTCAATGAACCCATGTAGATTGCTTCCTGAGTTCAAAACTGACCAACGTCTGCGCGACTTCGAATGCTATAGGAATCCTCACATTGTACGAGGATGCGTTGCTGGGAATGGAAGCAGAAGACATCATGCGGTTTCTGCACAACATCCCCAAGGTTCGTGTGGTCTCTTGCTTGAACTTTGCTCTCTTAGCACAACGTTGACCCTGACTGTTGTGTGTTGTATGCATGACTAGTCGACGTCTGCGCCAGATCTCTTTGGCGCAATTGAGTCGGTCACGCTCTCCTCGCGCGAGATCTCGGAGCTACTGGCAGGCGGCAAGCTCTGGTCGCCGGATTCGTCGCGCCAGATCAAGATTCAGTATCCAGAGACCTATGACTAAGGTAGTCGAGTCTCGGAGTGGCTCGCAGGCGGGGAACTCTGGTCGCCAACCAGGTTACACCAGCAATGCAAGCGTACCATGAGACCTATGACTAATAATTTAGTAGAGTGTCGCTTTGTCCTAACCACTGCTGTGTGAAGTGTCGAACACAACAAGTCTGCGAGACCAGTTGCCACTTTGGTATTCAGCACAAGAGGTCCACCCACCCTGACAGACTTCCGGAAGGCTCGCAGCTCAGTTGTGACTCTGTGGTGCGTGCAACATATGTGTGATAGTAGTTTGATTTGGTTTAGCCGAGCATCATATTTGTCACAAGCCACTGTATAGCTCAAACATCGATATACATAGCTTGTTTTGTGTAAATTCCGAATAATTTGGGCAAATTCCGGATAAAATGATTTAACTATTGTTCATTGTGTTGGTGAACCGACCCCTTACAATTCTCAAGAGAAAGCAAATTTTTGGCTCACTGTTCAACGAACGGCAGCTGGGGCACGCAGGATTTGGGGGTAAATCGGAGGTGCTTAAATCGCAGATGTTTAAATAGGTTATTTGTCCGATTATTTGAATATATAGGCGAACATCCCTTCGTACCAGTACACAAAACCCCTTCTCAACACAATACTTTGACATTAATATTCTGTACATGTTGGTCAACTTTTGCGTGATGTCTATTTGTTTTGATGAATTTTTTGCTTTGCATATTTGCTTTCTGCGTTATACAATGAATATTGTATACAGTATGTTTGATTGAACTAGGGAGATCTACTGGAAGGTTTGCGGTGGTCACCAGAGATTGCCTTTCACAGCAGCAATTGCATCACAGACACGAGCACCTCGACGCCCGCCCGCCTGCCCACCGCCTCCTCCCCACATTCATCCCACAATGGCTCTGCGCATGAAGAAGAACAGCGCTTTCCTCGCGTACCAACTCGCGGGCAGCGACTCGGAGAACAGCGCCGACGAGCGACGCGAGGAGCAGAAGGAGAAGCAGAAGGCCAAGAAGAAGAGCCGCACCAAGAAGAAGAACAGGTCCGAATGCGTGTGATTGAGTGGCTGGTTGGCTGGCTGATTGCCAGACACGCTGGCGCCGTATGACTTGTTATTGGAGGAACTGACATTATGGATTGTGTATGCGTATGTGTGCGTACTGTGCTGTGCTTGTGTGATGCAGTGATAGCGCCGTGCTGAAGGATCTAGCCATGTGCGCGATTTCCAAGCCCAAGAAGAGCAAGGGCAAGGCGGCCAAGTCGACGACGACACCGCCACCTGAGCCTGCCGACAAGGCACCAGCGCCGGCGCCAGCAGCGGCAGTTGCACCAGTAGTAGTAGTAGTAGTAGAAGAGAAAGTGCCTGCGCCAGTGCCGGTGCCAACAGCAAAGCAACCACAGCCGAAGGCAGCAGCACCAGTCGCCAAGGTGAGTTCCACAGAGCAGCTAGCTTCTCGGGATTGTTAGCTGACTGCTCCACGCTATTGTTGCCGATTGAAGCAGGTGGAGACGAAGCCAAAACCTTCACCAGCGGCTGCAAAGACGAATGCAAAGGCGGCTCCAGCACCACAGCACGCAGCGAAGCAGGGGGTACGATCACTCATTACTCTCGAATATGCGTGGGTTACGCGTAGAGCTCTTCGACTGACTGACTCGACGTGATGCTTGTGGATGATACGAATGCAGACGAGCGCACCGCCACCACCTGCTGCGCCGAATGGAGTTGCGACGCCACCAAAGCAGCAGCAACAGAAGAAACAGCAGCAGAATGATACCGACTTGGGGGCGATTTACTCGCCGACCCACGTGAAAATCACCCGCGCAGACGGACAGGTATGACGCGATGCTTTGGCGACGGTATTTGGTGGCACACGACGTATATGCGCCTGGATGGGATGGCTAACACCCGCTTGCTTGTGTGTTTTCTTAGATGACGCGAACCATCGCGGTGTCGGAGATGATGGACCAGCTGTACCTGTTCGGCAACCAGAACGCGCAGCTTCGCATTGTGCAGGAGCAGCTAACGGTGGCGAACCGCAGCATGCAGGAGCAGTTGCAGCGTGATGCAGGTAATACTGGAACGCATCGCTGTTGCTATGCAGTGGTGGATGAGCAGCTACTAACATGCGGACTCTCTCTGCGAACGCTTCTGTCTGTCCATTCATACACACAACAGAGATCATCAACAGCCTCCAGAACGAAGTGGCAATGTTCCGCCAGATGTGCCTCAACCTCCAAGCCGAGGTACGCGCTTGCCTGTTATCCCATTGTTCATGATAGCGAGCGAATGTTGCGTCGCTGCTCGTTATTGACTTGCTCTTCTCTTCTTGTTGGGCACGACAGGTATCCATGCACCGCTCGGTGGCTGGGACCACAAAGCCATCACAGCCGTCGCAGCCAGCGGCGTACCGTCCACCTCCGGGCATGTAAACGCAGCAATGACGAGAAGAAAGAAAGAAGAAGGAAATGCTACCAGAAGCTGGCGCTTGGGACGATGAAGAGAGCGAGAGTGGAGTGGGAGAGAGACGCGGTGCCGAAAGATGCCGACTATGTAGAAGCAAGTGGATTGTGCGCTCGCTTCCATGCCGTGCGTGGTCATAAAAGCATGGCTTCATCGCCTCTGACCACCAGTCATACGTACGAGGAGGATGACCCGGGGCCAAGCATCTCCTCTCCGTCTTTCTCTCTCTCTGGTCTCTGGTGCTCCTCTCAAGAGCTGCTGGTGTCTGTCATGCGCTGCTCGTCTTCCTTTCTTTTTCGTTAATAGAGACTTCTTTTTTTGTGAGTTGCTCTGCGCTCTGCGGCGATCCAACTTGTGCCTCTACCCTGCTGCGCGTGCGTGAATATGCGATCTCATTTGGAATGTTATCACTCTGTTGGCGTTCCAGTCAGCCAGCAGCATGTAGAGTAGCCTTCCTGCTGGCTGGCTCCTTACTGCTACAGCCCCACGCCATGAGCCCAACACATAACCATAACGCATTGACCCATTGCGTCATTACCAACTCACCCACCCACCCTTCCTTCCTACCTACCTACCTATTCATCCGTTTCACGACATGACCGCGCAATTGTAAAGGCGCGTTCGCGGAATCGGACTCAAGGGCGAGCTGACTGGATGGCACTGGTTGCTTTGGCTTGACAATTGGAACTCTCTCTCTCTCTCTCTCTGGAGGTCAAACCATATTCTATACAAGTGCATCATGCTGCAACATGGAACGGTCGAAGCAACAGTACAGCACCACGTGCACTCGCGCATTCGAAGTCAATACATGACGCACCACGTCACTTTGGAACTCGCGCCGCTTTTTGCTGTTGGCAGTGGCTTCAGTGGCTTCAGTCGAGTGTGGCGGGTAAAAGTCAGCAAACCAAAGAGAGAGAGAGAGAGGAAAAAAGTGAGGGTGGGGATGGGGGTAGGGCGATCATACTTTGATCAAGTATAGCTGGAGTGATGGTCGGTTTGGGGGCTTTCGGCATCCCATACAAATGGCAAGTCTAACCACTGACTATCGCCGTCGTTATCACCCACCCATAATCCATAATCGGTCACCTCGCTGTATTAACAGGCTCAGAATCGAAGGCTGCTGGCGTCGTGTCGCGTTCGCGTACGTATGTTCAGAAACACCTTTTCAACTCGATCCTCTCAAATGTGAAATGTGTGTATTTGCAGTCAACATAACTGTCAATGAATCGTAATTACTTGCTCATACTCTTTTCATATTCAGTACCCTGTTTTATCTAATCACCATCTCACTTACCACAGCTGATTCACTATGAGCGGGTTTTCTGCCTGTTCAGCCCATTCGCCCCCAATACAAGCGCCCGCCGCCTGCTGTGCTGTGCTTGCTTGTTCTCTGCGGCAGCAGCCGTTTCCGCGCGCACTTGCGCATTTCCCCAACAAAGGCACACCTGCATACATTTCCTCATAGAGAGAGAGCCGAGCGAGCACGAGCACGAGCAACACCAGCAAGCCACACAAGAAGCTCCACGTAAGTAAGCCAAGCCGCCGCGATGCACAAGCTCAAGAGCAAGCTGAGCTCGTCCAAGTCCAAGCAGAAGCGCCTCGAGCGCGCGCAGTCGGACGCCGTGACCGTGCGCGCCACGGACGAGGAGACGCTGCGCATGAGCAAGCACGTGCAGGAGGAGGCGCATCGCTTCCAGCGCAACACGACCATGAACACGAGCGCCGCGTCCTCCACATCCAGCTACATGTCGGACGATGTCGAGGACATGTTCTACAACGGCAGTGCGAATGACAATGCGAATTCGAGTGCGAATGCGCGCTCGACCACCAGCTCCATGCGCAGCACCGACACGTACAGCAACGGGAATGCCAGTAGAGCCACGGGCGGCTCGCTGCGCGTCACAGACATGTACCGCACCACGGAGCAGATGCGCGGTACTAATTTGATGCCGCTACAAGAAGACGAAGTGCTCCCTGCTGCTTCCCGAGCGACGGCGACGATGGCGACAGCGAGCAATGGAGGAAACCCGATCGACGCGCTGCGAGCCGAACTCTCCGAGATGAAGCTGGAGGTGCAGGCGATCCGACGCGAGATGATGAACGAGATGCACGTCACGCGCTACGACGTGCTCAAGGAGATCACGATGCTGAAGGGCACGATCATCCAGCTTGTGACCGCGCTCGAGAGCAAGGGCGTGCGATCGTTGGATGCCTCAGGAGCTGCTGTTGGTGCCGAGCCCCAACCTGAGCTCTCGTCCGACGAACTGGACACGATCTCCCGCACCACTGCGCTCTACACGTCGAAGGCTACGAAAGAGCGGCGCGTGACGAGAGAAGACTCAGCGCCAGTGCTCGTGCGTGCCAGTTCGCGGTTGACGCAGCTCGCTCCTGTCGCAGACGACGCACTCTCGACGCCGCTGCTGCAGCACCAGATCGACGAGATGTTCCCGCTTGTGGAGTGCTCCGCCGAGCTGCAAGCCTTCGCGCAAAACTACGATCCATCTTCGCGAGAGTGGGCGATCGAGCGGTTCCAGGAATGGGTGGACTCGCGGTTCAACGTCGGCGTTGACAACTTGCTGGCTCTTGTTGGCGATGGCGGATCGGGAAAAAGCACCCTCACTGGTGCGCTTTGCGACAAATTCCACGACAACGTCGTCGCGATGCACCTCTGTGTCTTTGATCGCAAGTCGAAGAGTAGTCCACGCAACGTGCTGCTGTCTCTTGTGAACCAGTTGATCTCAAACCTGCCTCTCTTCAAGAACCAGCTCGCGCGACTGAATCTCAAGTACGTCCTCGAAGAAACGGACCCACTGGTGCTCGCACGGAAGGTGCTGGTGGATCCACTTTGCGCACTTGAGGAGCCATTGACCGCCAAGGTGTTCGTGTTTGACGGCATTGACCAGTGCAAATCAAAGGGCCGCAACGATCTCTTGGACTTCCTCGCGGTGATCATCCCCGAGCTGCCGACTTGGATCGGCGTGTTCATCACGAGCAAACCTTCCCCTGAGCTCCCAGCGAAACTGGCGATCACGTCTCTGCTCGACTTTAGCGCGAAGAACACGAACTACATGAATGACACGATCATCCTGATCAACGACATCATCGGCAACTTCAGCGACAAGGACGTCCCGCAAGCCCGCGAGATCTTGAAGCGCAAGAGTGGCGGCAACTTTACCTTTTTGGACTTCACGAAGCAGGCGCTGTCCCACCCCGGCATGGAGGAAGACAACGGATACATCCCGCTTGACGTGCTGCACGACCTCCCGGAGTCGATTTACGAAATCTACGAAGAAATCTTTGAAGACAAGTTCGGCAAAGGAAGAAGTCGCATTTGGAAAAAAGTGCAGCCTCTATTAGAACTTATCGTCACTGCTGCCTCGGGACCGTACGCGCTGATCACGGAGAACCAAGCGCAAGAGCAGTTCTCGCTATCGAAGGAAGATATCCGGACGATCCGTCGGGCGTTTGTCGACATCATCGCAGTTAACCACGGAACATACCGAATCGAGACATCCGCACTCTTCGAGTGGCTCGTCGACCCTCAGCGCGCCGGTGAGCAGTTCTACGTCAACGTCTCTGGAGGCATGAATCTGCTGCGCCAGCTGCACCATCAGGACAGCAGCGACACGCACTCGGCGGCTTCGTCGGAGGCAAGCAGCAATAACGTATCCAACGTGAGCACTGCCAGCAGCCACCTGAGTTACGTCGTGCCGCCGCCCGCAGCGCCAAAGGTCAACTTCAAACCCATCGGCATCCTGAAGAAGAAATGAGCATAGGCACGCATACACTTCACTCGTCTGTCTTGTTTGTTCGTTCGTCTGTCCCCTTTCGGCTTCTGCCTCCCACTCTTATTCATCATTTCTTTGCGTAGAATAATATCTAAATATGAAGAGCCCGCCAGCCACCACTTGCGGGCAATTAGGAACCCCAAGCTAAGTTCTGTTGCGTCTTCATCCCTCCTCTGCCTGCTGCTGGCTGTCGATGATGCTCAAGCAACCAGCCAATCAACCAAGTGAGTGAGCGGCTCCATTAACACCCCTCAGTTTCTGCGCAGGCGCCGAATCTTCTCCAGCTTCGCGGATTTGCCACCAGTCAGCGCGCGGATCACAGCGAGCGCGTTTGCGAAGTTCCCGGTTTCCGACTCGCCGCCGCCCATGAACTCGTCCGTGAGTGTTTGGGTGCCCATCTCGCGTCCGATCATCTCCAGCGCTGCTCGAAGGAAGCCGAGCGCGCCACTCGCCGAGTCGCTGCAGCACATGATGCCGAAGACCCCGGCGGTGAGGCTGTCGGCAAGCAGGAAACGGAGCCGACGCAGCGCTCGACGTCAAAGCAGACACCGTGCAGCCGACAGGTGTGGAAGAACGCGCTGTATTGCATCGTGGACACGTTCGGGTGGAAAATGTACTCGCTGACAACGTGCGTGTGCTGCACGCCAGCCTTATTGAGCGACACGAGTCCGGAGTGCGTCGCCTCCTGCATCACCAGATCAGCAGCTCTAGAATGACTGGGTTTGAGCGACTTTGCTGACGATGAGGATGGAGATGCTGCTACGGATGGGAGGTGGTAAAGCCCCGAGTTTGCGTTCAGAACACCGCGGTTGAGCAAGTGGAACGTCGCGAAGGTCGAGGCCGAGTCGGCCAGGTATGGGTGCAGCGCCATCGTCAGAGCCGTGCCGCGTGGGTCTTGTCCTCCTGGAAGCCCAAGTAATCGACGCTCGAGTACCCAAACACGCACTCGTCCGCGAGGAGCTTCCCGATCGCAGTCGACGCTCCCTAACAAGCACGCAGCAAGCCAAGAAACCGTAGTTAGCACGAATCCAAGCACAAGATCAAAGAACAGTAAGAGTCGTACCCGAATGGCTTCGTACGGTGCTGCAGTCTGTGGGAACGCATAACCGACCGTCTTGCTCCGGTAAGTGCCAGCTTCTTTCCCTGCCCCTCCTCCACTGCTGCTGCTATTGCTGCTGCTCGTGATGATATCCTGGGTCGACGACACGTGCACCTCACCACTCGACTCGACAAACAGATTTGCGCGAACGTGGCCTACGACTGCGAACAGCGCGGCTTCCACGACGACGCCGAACTGAGAAATCGCGTCGACCAACTCCTGCCAGCTCGGGTACACCTCGGAATGCAGTGGGGTGACCAGGTGCGCGAGCGTGCGCTCCAGCTCGGCGATGATCGTGCGCGCCGCGTTGTCCCGCATGCCCGGCTGCTTCCAGTACTCGGGGCTCTTCTTTTCGCGGCGGATCTCGCGCACCGCCATGATCGAGACGTCGAGTAGCGTTGTGCCGGTACCGAACGGATCGTAGTCGATCTTGAGCACCCAGACGCTCTGCTTGATGTGCGGCACGATGAGTTTGGCGAACGAGAGCACGATCTCGTCCTCGTCGTAGATGTCGTACGTGCCCGTGGGCACGTTCACATCTGCGCGCATGAAGGAGCGCTTGCCGCCCGAATTGGTCATGAGCGGTAATGCACTGAGTGGATCCATGCCGAGGATCGACACGTTCAACGCCATTGTGAGCCGCTTGTCTTCGCGTCCGGGAATGCCCGTGACCAGGTACGCCTCCTCGTTTCTAATGTACCGCTGGATGCGTCGCAGATAGTGCGGCGAGTACAACAAGAGCGTCGTGAGCGAGAAGTGCGCTGGGAACCGCGCCGCTTGCTCGGGATACACGAATTTCACGCGCGCGATGGGGTCCGCAATCCCTCCGAGCTGCAGCAGCTTCATCGAGTACTGCGCCACGTCGG
>JAADVN010000783.1:0-13329 GCA_023335535.1 Globisporangium spinosum | reverse complement strand
ATCAATCAATTTAATGACAAGTCACAAATCGGTACAAAACAAATTTGTAATTTTCGTAAACAACGAAATGCCCTCAAAACCACTCAAATAAAGGAGCGTCGCCTTTGAGATATCACCGCCAATGAGAAATACAATAGAGTACTTTAATCGTCCGCTTTTTGGCTAATAATATTAGATGCAGCAACTTGACACAAATAATATTGCAACAAGACACTCGACACTCAAATTCTCCTCGTACCGAAGATGCAACTGCTTGCGGGAGTGCTGACGGTCTGTCGCGAGCGGCCGGCGGTGGCTGCGCTGACGCACGTGGTCGGGGCCATCGACGCGCTCGCTGACGCGTCCGTGCACTGGTCCATCGAGCGCGCCGTGGCGAGAGAAGACGCGATGCTGCTGGATCGCATCCTGGCGCACTACGCCGAGGGGAACCCGCGCGTGCTCAAAGCCGCCGACCTCGAGTACCGCGGCGACGACGAGTATGTCACCATGACGCGCTTCGAGAGCATTCTTCGCACGGCGGCGCAGCGTGGACAGATGCGCGTGGTGCACTGGGTGCTGGCGGCGCGACCAGATACGCGCGTGGCGGACGCGATGTACGCGGCGGCGTGTTCGGGGCGACTGGAGGTGTTGCGCTGGCTCCATGAGAATGCAGAGAACATGACGGGCTTCAAGAGCTGTCTGATGGACGGCGCGGCGAGACGTGGCCACCTCGAAGTGCTCCAGTGGCTGCACGTGCACAGAACAAGAGAGTGCACTGTGGACGCCATGAACCGCGCAGCCCAGTTCGGCCACTTGAAGGTCGTGCAGTGGCTGCATGCGAACAGGTTGGAAGGATGTACCACGTCGGCGATGGACTATGCTGCGCAGGAGGGCCATCTCGGTGTAGTGCAGTGGCTGCACGCGAACCGTCGAGAAGGATGTACCAAATGGGCCATGAACCGCGCCGCGCTGTCGGGACATCTGGACGTCCTCGTGTGGCTGCACGAGAACCGGTCGGAGGGATGCACAACCGATGCGATGGATGCGGCGGCACAGCATGGTCACTTGCGAATTGTCCGCTGGTTGCACGAGAATCGCTCGGAGGGCTGTACGAAGCACGCCATGAATCGGGCGGCAGCCAACGGACATCTCGAAATCGTCAAGTGGCTACACGAGAACCGCCGGCGCGAAGGGTGCACAGTGTTGGCAATGAATCGAGCAGCTGCCAACAGTCATCTTGAGGTGGTGCAGTGGCTACATCAGTACAGAAAAGAAGGCTGCACGACGTCAGCGATGGACGAAGCTGCTCGCAGCGGTGACCTGGCGATGCTGCAATGGCTTCACGCCAATCGAAGAGAAGGCTGGTCGCAGAAGGCAATCACGTACGCTGCCGAGAACGGTCACCAAGACGTGCTGGAGTGGCTAGCTGCCAACTCCCTAGTGGGCTCTTAACAAAGACACGCGGGGAATGGAGTCAGCTAGCCACCGTTGACATTCCGTCGAGCCTCCCTCCAGTCCTCGCCGGTTCATGCGATGCGCGGTGCAGGATGTCAAAGTCGAGCGAATGGAGGTGAGTTCCCGTCAGAAGAGCTTCGTGTGAGAAATCGCTTCGCGTATCCGATCTGAATCGATTGTGCGGGCTTTCCGTGAAGCCCAAACTTGCAACGACGTGGTTTTGTTTGGAACCTTCCCACCAAGTGTTGAAGAACAATACCTCCTGGCTTCCTGAAACTGCGTGACATGGCGCTGCGGGTGTGCGATCCCGTTTCGTGAAGAGGCGCGAGGGGAGTTGTGCCAGAAGTTCTTTCGAAAGTCTGTCTGTCAAGATCAGCTCTCGCTGCGCGGACTCTTGGAGACTCGCCATCAGTTTTGTTCTGGCACAAACTCCTTCGACCCGTGCGGCAGATCAACATTATTGATTTGAGATTCGCCACCAGTCGGCAGTTGCTCTCCCCGCACCTCGAGTTCAGCGACGAGAAGAAAAGAGGCGGCTCATCTCGCAGAGTCGCTATTGCTTCTCGTTGAAACGCTCAATATCTTCTGCTCAGACAGCGAAGGCGACTGGTTGGCCGCTTCTCTTCACGTGCATCTGACCAGGCGGCGCAATGACAGTAAAATGTGAGCATTCACTGATTTGCGACCACTGTGCAACAAGCTCACTCTTCTTCTTTGTCTTTATTGAAAACTCGCATCGGTGAGAGAAATCAGGAGCGTGGACAATGCGCTCGAAAGCAGCCGGTCGCCGCATCAAAGCATTCGCGACTTGCGCTGTACTTCTCCATTGCGTGGTCGCTGCTGCTCAAGAGGTGGAGACTCTAGCTGTGTGTCGCCCGGTGTCCGACGTGTCAGTCGATATTGGAGTCGGCATTCTTGAAGATGCCACGTGTGCAAAAGGTGGTAATGGCTGCATTAACGACCACTGCCGGATGTGCCAAATCTTCGGTACTGCGTATTCCGAATTGTACCTCCCCTGCTCAGCACCAATAAGACTTCCTCAACCAGTACCAATAATCAGTTCTCCAAAAGGCGTGCTCGCGACTCCAGCCCCGGAACCAGTGACTCTTGCTCCTATCCCTTTGGCGCCTATTCTAACAGTGGTGACTCCAACACCAACTGTGATTGCCCCAACGTTAACCGTCGTCGCTCCAGCTCCTGTGGCTGTGACCCCAGCCCCAGCAGTGGAGACCCCTTCATCAACGATAGCGGCGCCAGTTCCTACACCAGTGACTCCTGCACCGACGCCTCCCACTCCTGCTCCAACGACAACAGAGATTCCTCTTCCAACGGTGGCGACCCCAGCTCTCACTGTGGAGACGCCAACTCCGATATCACTTCCTCCTCCTCCAAGAATTGTGGAGACCCCAAGTCCAACAGTGGAGGCTCCAGCTCCAACGATGATGACCACTCCATCCCCAACTCTGGAGCCGCTGATTCCAACGGATGAGACGCCAGTTCCAACGATGGAGACGCCAATTCCGATGCCTCTCACTCCTGCACCAACAACGGTAGAGATGCCAACTCTGACGGCTCTCGCTCCTGCTTCAACAATTGATGTGTCAGATCCAACAATAACGACGCCTGAGACTCCTGCACCATCGATTGAGTCACCAGTGCCAACGTCTGCCACTTCTGCTTCAGCAGTAGAGGTGCCAGCTCCAGCGACCATTGAGACTCCAGCCCCAACGACCGTTGAGGGTCCAATTCCAGTTATTGCTGAGACTCCAGGTCCAATGACTGTTGAGACTCCAGCCCCGACGATGGCTGAGACTCGTGCCCCATCGATGGAGACACCAGTCCCGACGTCTCCCACTCTTACTCCAACGATAGAGCCGTCAGCTCTAGCTACTATTGAAACTCCATCTCCATCCACGACAGGGACCACAGCTCCGACTTCTGTGCCTGCTATTCTGACCAATAACACTCCTATCCCTGCTTCTGCTCCTGCTCCGACGTTGGTGACATCAGCCCCAACTGTGGTGACGCCAACTCTAACTTGGACCACTCCAACCCCTACCATTGCGACACCAGCCCCGACGCCAGCATCAGCTCCGACGTCCGCGACTTCAGCTCCCGCGACAACCAAACCTGGACAGCAGGCCACCTGCAAGAGCACCGCCTCTCCTGCAGACGCAAAAGACGGCATCGGGGTTTTCACAGACCTGTCGTGCGACGTGACCAAGAACAAGCCAACCGGTTGTTTCGGGACAGTCTGCCGCTACTACAAGGTCTTTGGAACGAGCAAGTCCCCGTCCTACGTCGCGTGTCTTACTGTCCGTTTCTGAGGAAAAGGCGCTCTTCATTCATTAATGTGCATCCTGCCACATCTGAGCCCCAAACAGAAGCGTTCATGCAAAACCCTACATAAATATTACCAAAAGGTTACGTATCACAGGCCTTGCACCTCTTCATCTCCATCTAGCATCTGGAGCAACCGATCGCGCAGATCGCTTCCTTCCCACGCTTCCTCGTCATCCTCAACCGTGTCGCAGTCAAGATGTTGCAACAGATCCAGCGAAAATCGATCGATCTGGAAGCCTGAAAACACCGACCAGTGCCAGAGCGTGTTGGTGACGTTACGCAGTCGGAGGGGAGCGCACACATCTGGGTACGAGGATTCCGGTCGCAGTTGCTTGCAAGCAGGAGCTGCTGCTACTGGCGCGGCTGCAGATTTCTTTCGACTTGCCGCCCTCTTCACAACTCGAGACTGCTGCTGCTGCTGCAAAGTGATGTTCTTAACCTGCTGTGCGCGCGCCAGCATGAGCTTCCGCTCTCTCTCGCCAATATCCTCCGCGTCCTCGTGGTCCTCTTCGTCCGACGATCCGCAAGTGGATGCGTCCGAGTGCAAATCACTCGAGAGGCTCCCCGCATTCGTCTTTGCGATCTCAACACAAGGAGCGCTCTTTAGCTGTGGAGCTGGACTCTGCTTCTTTCGACGCGCATTGCGCTGCTGTTGCTTCTTGCTGCTGCTACAGTTGTTGCTGCTGCAGTTGTTGCTGTTGGTGCTGTTGATGTTGGTGTTGCACATCGTATCAACATCAGGATCTTGCTCGGGGCTCTTGACTGGACACAGAGCCAGCTCGTCCTCTGCGTCCGCGTCGCCGTAGAGGAACGCGGCGTTGGCGGCGACCTCCTGCTGCAGCGGCAGCCAGAGCTGGTCGAACGCGAGCGCCAGAAGCGCGGACACCAGCGCACTCATATCTTTCTGAAGCGCTGCTGGTGGTGGTGCTGGTGAGTGGGCAGATTCGCGAATGAGGAAGAGCGCAGTGGGCGGCGGAGTGTCTGTGGAAGAAAGAGAGCTGGGCAGAAATATAGCGCGCGTAAAGGATGGAGCCATGACTTGGATCTTCAGATGTGCTCCGGATGTCCAGTCTCACGCCCGCTCTCTGATGATGATCGGCCCCAGGATAGGATCACACTGCGTACAGTATCTCGAATACCTCGACGGTGAATCGCTTCTGTTTCATAAATCCATTGCAGCTAAAAATCGACGAAACATACACTGCGTTTAGCGAGATGCAGGAATCATTCTGCAGAATCAGGAGCTCCTCAACTCGTTGTCGCGTTGAAGCGCCATCTGATTGGTGGAAACTGGATCTTTCAAGCAGAGGGGTAGGCCAATTCAAGCAAATCTGAGTTAACTTTGAGTTGCGAAAGAAAATGCTCTTCACTTGCATGATTGCCTTCCCCACATGGTGCTGAGCTGGTGCTGCTTTGGTGGGACTTCCACGGCTCCATATCCAGCGAGCAGTGAGCACTGCCACGACACTTCCGTTTCTACAGGCGCTACTGTTGGTTCTCTCTCACATGTGCGTGTCGATACCCATGTGTCATGCATTTCAGTTTCAAACTGTAGCCTTCGATTGAAACATTGGTCGGCTCAACTGAAAGCCTTTCCAGCTTTGAACTGTTTCGATTTCAATGGGTTGTCAATCAATGTTGGAGAATGGGGGTATTGCTACAATTGAAACCCGTGCAGCGACCGAATCACCTCATCTCACCTCAACGAACCCCAACGAGCTGCCAGAGGTACTTTGTTTGGGTCAAGCTCGGTGAGCAGACTGTCATAGGAGAGTTGGCTTCCGAGCAGTGTGTTACGCCTTGGCGTTGGTGAATGCTTTGCATTGATGTATCTTCCATCAGTAAATGAGTTTCGGGGCTGTCTCGCCAAGAATGTTGTTGTGCCGGCAGGCAGGAAGAAGCGTCGCAATTCAAATATACAGTACTTTGCACAATGATATTTGAGCATTTCGGGTCGACACTCTGACAACGGGTACTAGGTGAGCGAACGCACTTCTGTATGAATGCACCAACTTGTTTGCTCGAGTGAGGGATTTGTAGATCGCTCTGCGCTTTGGTAGCTCCAACGTGGCCGATGGATCCATCTACTCTGCGATTTGAAGTGACTACGTGCTGCTCAAATACCCGTGTGCTCATACAACAAGACGCAAAAACGGCGGATTCGGCAAGGGTGAAGTTGTTAAACGCTCACCGCTCATGTTGAAGGCGCAAAACTGTGAAAGAGGTGCAAACAGATCCGAGTCCTTTGACCCTTCCTTCAACTTGGATTGCCAAGTTGGTTGCTGGCGATTCGCCAGCACAACAATTGTGTCCAATCAAAATGCTTCAGTGTCAGGATTGGCTAAATCTGAAGCCGAATGTTAGGTGGTCCACCTCACCCAAGCTCCTGGACTCCATTGGACGAACGTGACTTGGAGCTCCAAGAGTCAAAGCTCAACTCGCACACACAAAACGCAGCACGCACGTCTGAAGCAGCAGCATGGCCGACTACGAGCAGCACGAGCACCAGCCAGACCCTAATGACAAGCCGTCCTTCCAGCGACCAGAGTGCGTATTGCGTGCGCTTAGTGCGCACCCGCGGCTCTGCTATTGCAACGCACTAACCTCCCTGCACTCTTATCTATGAATGTGTCACAGGCGCCTGCGTCCGCGTCGCCTCGAGCCCGACACGCTCTCGTACCTGAAAGAGGTGACAGAGATGATGGCACAGCCAGCGGAGGACGCCACCGAGGACGAGGTGGAGCTGCTGCTCTGGAACGTGCTGGAAGAGCTCGCGCCTCGAGCAGCGAGTGCGTCGTCGGACCGCCACGCCGGCGAGCTGATCGAAGTGTTCATGCCCAAGATGAGCGATGGGCAGCTGCGCTACTTCTTCAGCAAGATGCACGGGTACTTCAGCCACCTGTGGACGAACCGCTACTCGTCGCACGTGCTGCAGAACCTGCTCTCGCGCTCCAGCGGCATCGTGGAGAAAGAGCAGCAGGGAGCCACCGACGACCCAAACGATGAGGACGACCGCCTGAAAGAGACGCCGCCGATGAGCCACCTGATCATCACGATGGTGAAGGAAGTGGAAAGCGAATGGCTCACGCTCATGAACGACGTGAGTGCGAGTCACGTCATGCGCTCGGTGCTCGCTGTGCTTGCCGGCAAGCCGCTTGTCGCGGAGAAGCGCGGCAAGAAAGCCAAGCACCGCGTGGTCACGTTCGGGGAAGCCCCGACCTCGAAGGACGGCTCGGTGGTCACTTTCGAGATCCCGTCGACTTTCGACGACCTGTTCAATGAGATCCTGACGAACTTCATGTCGGCGCACTCGCACGAGATCCTGAACCTCATGTACGACCCGAACTCGGGTCCGCTGATCGCGAGCGCGCTGAAGCTTGCGCCGGCGAAGAGCAAGATGACTCTGGTGGAGCGCGTGCTGCGGTGGGACGACGAAGAGGCGAGCAAGAAGGCGTTCTACGATTTTGCTGGCGACGCCGTCACGAGCCACTTCATCGAAGCGCTCTTCACCAGCGTGAGCGACAAATTCTTCACAAAGCTGTTCCGCCGATGCATCAAGGGTAAGATGGTCGAGTTCGCGCAGCATAACATCGCCAACTATGTCGTGCAGAACGCGATCCAGCGCGTGTGCTCGGAAGAGCTGGCAAACGAGGTGCTGGAGGAGCTACAGCACTCGCTCTGGACGCTGCTGTCCATGGGGCGTCCGGGGGTCGTCTGGCGCGTTGTGGAGATGTGCGTCAAGTTCCAGTTGCAGCAGAAGGAGATCTTCGGGCTGCTGGTGGACGCGGTGAAGAAACTGGAAAGCAAGAAGCCGGAGGCCGTGCAGAAAGAGTTCGTGCCGGCGCTTTTGGGCCTGCAGCTCTCCACCGGTGGTGCTGCAAAGATCAACCTGAACGTGATGGGGGCCAAGCTCATAGCGGAGCTGATGAAGTTCGAGTACGCCGACTGGGTCGCGCCTCTGTACAACGGGATCCTGTCTCTGAACACTGCGCAGCTGGTGGCGCTGGCGAAGGACTCCACTGGCAGCCGCTTCCTCATTGAGCCGATCTGGGAGTCGGACAGTGAAGAGACTAAGTGGGTTCGAGAAGCGCTCTTCGAGCGCTTCGTGGGCAACTTCGGGTCGCTCGCCATGGACCGTCTCGGCGCTTTCTCCGTCATGAAGTGCTACGAGAAGCTGGAGCTCGCACAGAAAGTGGTGGTGGTCGAAGAGCTGGTCCAGGTGGAGAGCAAACTGACCGGCAGCCACTTCTCGCAGCTGGTGATGAATACGTGCAACCTCTTTGAGTTCCGCAACAACCGCGAGAAGTGGGAGGCGCTGTACGAGAAGAAGAGCAAGATTGCAGAGCTCTTCAAGGACGTCGTGGACGACGCCGCCGCCGCCGAGCCCGAAGGCAAGAAGAGCAAGAAGGCCAAGAAGAGCGCCAAGGCCGCGGCGGACGAGAGCAAGAAGAGCAAGAAGAAGCGCAAGCACGGCGCTGCGGAGGAGGACGCGGAGGCTTCGGAGAAGCGCAAAGAGGTCGCGGAGAAGAGCGCGGACGTGACGAGCATCATGGACGCGCTGCGAGGAGGCGGGTCGCGCGACTCAAAGAAGGAGAAGAAGAGCAAGAAGCACAAGAAGAACGCATAAGCGTATTCAATTCTATTTTAAACGTTTCTCTTTTGGTTCCATCGGCTATATTTTGTTCAAAGTTGATCTGGGAGCTTCAGATACCGAGAGAGCACCAGGCCCTGGGCGTCAAGAAGTGAAGTGTAGGCAAAGAGAAGTGTTTCAGTAGCTGATGTCATGTCCGCACATTGTAGCATTCCTCATTTTTTCAGAGCAGTGCCGACACACTTTGCAAGATGGTGTCCTTGAGTTCATAGACCACGACTTCATAGACCACGGCTTCATCCTTGACCTCAACGACTTCATGTTCTTCTTGACAACGACTTCTTCGTGAGGGCCGTGACATTACCGAAGGCTAAAATCCCATTTTGAATCTGCCAGGATTTATGGAAATGAGTCTAATATAGGTCGACGAAAGTTCATTGTTTTGCATCCCTACATTAGACATTTAGCTCATGACAGAGCTATTGTACGCATACCTGGATTCGATTAAAAACGATTCAATGCTGTTCTATTTTATATAGCAAACGCATCAGAAAGTGTTTACCTGCTTTGCAAATGTGTACGCACACTTGAATGTACACCTTTTTAAGAGAACGTACAGATTTACGTGCGTCCAAATGTAGCTTTTTTTAAAATAGGAATACCCAACAAACATCAACTTCGCGCCAAATTATCGCCGTATTTAAACGGACGAGTCCAGTATTGTGCTCGCTTTGGCGCCAACTCGCAAGGCCACTCTCGAGCGGTTGGGGCAGACGCGATACTAGATCGATCAATCGACGGAAGGAAGGAAGAGGAAGCCGCGCGCGAAGACGCTCGAAAGGAAGAGGGGACGGGACAATATATAGATAGAGAGAGCAGACCATCCATCCCATCATGAAGCACATCGAGGACGACGACAAGAGCAGCAGCGGTAGCGTCAGCAGCAGTCCCAGCAGCAGCCCCAGCGCCGCCGACAGCTCCCACGACGAGGCGGCGTCCGACGCGGGATCCAAGAAGGCAGACGACGGCGGAGACATGTCCATGGAGGAAGATAACGACGAAGAGGACGCGGCTGCGGATGAAGAAGACGATGTCGACGAGGGAGAAGCAGGCGACGCCTCCGCAGCCGAAGAGGAAGACACGAAACTGCTCTCCAAGGAGGAGCGCGACGCGCTCTTGAAGGAGGAAGAGGCGGTGCTGCAGCAGCAGCGAGACCTGCAGTCCAAGTCCCTCGAGGCCGTGAAGCAGAACCTGACGCAGGACACCGAGTGGAGCAAAAAGTCCGCGAGAGAGAAGAAAATGGCGTTCCTCATGGCGCAGGTGCGTGGGCTGATATTGAGACCTGTGTTTATCCATTTTATGTAGTCAAAGTGAGTCCTTCACTAATGGCAGTTCTTCTTTTATATATGTATCATGCCTCCAACATCAGTCGGACGTGTTTACGTCGTTCTTGATGGGCGGATCGAGCGCAATGGGGAAAGAGATGTCGAAGAACAAGGTCGCCGCGAAGGAGAAATCCAACTCGCGCCGCAACAAGAGCAGCGAGCTCGAAGACGCCGAGGCGGTGGCCGAAATGGACGAATCCCGCTTCACGCGCGTGACACAGCAGCCGAAAGCCATCAAGTTCGGCACCATGAAGCCATACCAGCTGGAAGGGCTCAACTGGATGATCCGACTCCACGACTCGGGCGTCAACGGCATTTTGGCGGACGAAATGGGTCTCGGAAAGACGCTCCAGTCGATCTCGCTGTTGGCGTATCTTCGCGAGGCCCGCGGCATCGAAGGCCCGCACATCATCATCGTCCCAAAGTCCACGACGGGCAACTGGATGCGCGAGCTCAAGCGCTGGTGCCCGTCGATCCGCGCGTTCAAGTTCATGGGCAACAAGGAAGAGCGCGCGATCCAGCGAGAAACCGTGGTGAAGAAGGACTTTGACGCGCTCGTGCTCTCGTACGAGGTGGCGATCATTGAAAAGGCGGTGCTGCAGAAGATCAAGTGGAAGTACTTGCTCATCGACGAGGCGCATCGCGTCAAGAACGAGCACTCGAAGCTCTCGAAAGTGGTGCGCGAGTTCCACGTGGAGCACCGCCTACTGATCACGGGTACGCCGCTGCAGAACAACCTGCACGAGCTCTGGGCGCTGCTCAATTTCTTGCTGCCGGACATTTTCACGGACTCGGAGGATTTCGACTCGTGGTTCAATGTGGACGAAGAGAAGGGACAGGAGAACGTAATCAAGAAGCTGCACACGGTGCTGCGACCGTTCCTCCTGCGTCGTCTCAAGGCGGACGTCGAGCACTCGCTGCCGCCGAAGATCGAGACGAAGCTCTACGTGGGGCTCTCGGAGATGCAGCGCGAGTGGTACATGCGCGTGCTGCACCGCGACGCGACGCACTTGAACGCGATTGGCGGCAGCGATCGCGTACGACTGCTCAATATCCTCATGCAGCTGCGCAAAGTGTGCAACCACCCGTACCTGTTTGAAGGCGCCGAGCCCGGTCCGCCGTACATGGAAGGCCCTCATCTGTGGGAGAACTGCGGCAAGCTGACTCTGCTGCACCGCCTGCTGCCGCGACTCAAGGCGCAGCAGTCGCGCGTGCTGATTTTCTGTCAGATGACGTCAATGATGGATATTCTCGAGGACTACATGCGCTACAACGCGCACGACTACTGCCGTCTGGATGGCTCGACGAAGGGCGAAGACCGCGATTTCATGATGGAAGAGTTCAACGAGCCGACGAGCACCAAGTTCTGCTTCCTGCTGAGTACCCGCGCCGGTGGTCTTGGTATCAACTTGGCGACCGCAGACATCGTGATTCTCTTCGACTCGGACTGGAACCCGCAGGTGGATCTCCAGGCGATGGACCGCGCGCATCGTATCGGCCAGAAGAAGCTGGTGCGCGTCTTCCGGTTCATCACGGACGGCACTGTTGAGGAGAAGATCGTAGAGCGCGCCGAGCGCAAACTGTACTTGGACGCCGCGATTATTCAGCAGGGGCGTCTTGCGCAGCAGAACCGCAAGCTGTCGAAGGACGAACTGATGACGATGGTGCGTTTCGGCGCCGACGAGATCTTCAACGCGAGAGGTTCGATGATCACGGACGATGACATTGACGCCATTCTCGCCAAGGGTGAGGAGCGCACCGAGTCGATGAAGGCAAAGATCGCCGCCGACATGCAGCACAATCTGGCGAACTTCTCGCTCTCGGGGGACAGCGCAAACGGCGTCTCGAGCCTTTACGAGTTTGAGGGCGAAGTGTTCTCGAAGGACTCGAGCACGGGCCAGGTGCTGCCGTCGACGTTCATCGCGCTTCCGCAGCGAGAGCGCAAGGCGAACTACAACGAAGATGAGTACTACCGCAAGCAGGCGGGCATCGTCAAGGCGAAGAAGGTCAAGAAGGACGACGTGCCCAAGACCCCGGTGGTGCACGACTACCAGTTCTTCAACCAGGAGGTGATGGTCGTGCTGCTGACCAAGAAGAACCAGATCGAGATCCGCCGAAAAGAGCTGATGCGGCAGATCAAGGAGGCGAAGAGTGAGGAGCAGCGTCTCAAGCCCAAGCCAAAGAAGAAGAGCGCGGCCGAGGGCGGCGCTGAGGCAGATGGTGGCGCGTCTGCATCCAACTCGGCGGGCGAGGAAGAACCTGACGAGAACCTCAAGTCGGTCCAGCTGGAGAAGGAGCTGGAGGAGACGGAGATGGACGCGAAGGACGCCAAGCAGCTCGAGCGCCTGGAGCGCGAAGGGTTCGGCGAGTGGACGCGCCGCGACCTGAAGCAGTTTATCACGAGCTGCGAGCGCTACGGACGTGCCGACAAGGCGAACGTCTGCGCTGAGGTCGCGCAGGTGCTCGCGAAGGACGTGGAGCAGGTGGAGCGCTACTTTGATACGTTCTGGAAGCGCTACACGGAGCTCAAGGACCACGCCAAGTACCTCGAGAAGATCGAGCGCGGCGAGAAGCGTTTGGAGCGCAACGAAGTGGTCAAGCAAGCCCTGGCGCGCAAGTGCAGCCGCTACAGCAACCCGCTGCGCGACATGAAGCTCCACTACCCGAGCGGCTACAAGAGCAAGGGGTACATCCTGGAGGAGGACGTGTTTTTGGTCGTGATGATGAACAAGTACGGCCCGCTGGAGCACTGGAGCGAGATCCGTGACGAGATCCGCAAGGCGTGGCAGTTCCGCTTCGACTGGTTCTTCAAGTCGCGCACGATCGCCGAGCTGCAGAAGCGCGGTGAGATGCTCACGCGCATGGTGGAGAAGGAGAACGAGGA
Source organism: Globisporangium spinosum (assembly GCA_023335535.1). Classification (NCBI taxonomy): domain Eukaryota; phylum Oomycota; class Peronosporomycetes; order Pythiales; family Pythiaceae; genus Globisporangium; species Globisporangium spinosum. Next base: position 692 of record JAADVN010000783.1, on the reverse strand, counting down.
GCTTAAGACCAAGAGCGGCAAGGACGAGGAGGAGCTGGTGAAGAAGGCGAAGAAGCCCAGCTCGTCGTCGTCGTCGTCGTCCAAATCGAAGAGTAAGAGCAAGTCCAAGAGCAGCAGCAGCAGCAGCAAATCCGGCGCCACGGGCTCCTCCTCCTCCAAGAGCAAGAAGCGCAGCAGCTCGTCCGCCGCGTCGTCCTCCTCGGCGGCCAAGAAGCACCGCTCCAAGTAGATTTCTCTGGTATTATTGAACCAGCCCATTCATTTGCTCGTTTTTTTATAAATAACACCCTTTCATCCAATCAGAAGTGTTGTTTCACCTTCTCGTCCAATCAGCGTGCTGCAAAAATGCTATTTCGGACATAGACACACTTCTATTTTCTGGATCAGCTCGACTCTTTTGACTGCGTGTATTGCACTGTGGGTCGTTCCACATACCCACCGTGTGACCAATTTTGGCTTTCAAATTGCCCGTCGGCGTTTTGCCTGTGCGTCAAAAAACGAAAAGCGCTGTGGAGACGACGTTGAGCACGGGTGCGCTGCGTGTGTGTCCAGTAGATCCGAGTCCTTTGCCTAGGATGCCGAAAATCGACGTATCGAGAACATGAAGGCAAGGTGACGCGGATTTTGTGTTCCAAACACCACCAGCCAATGCGAGACGGACGACACAGAGGTCGCAGGTAGTTTCCAGGTCT
>JAADVN010000782.1:0-13337 GCA_023335535.1 Globisporangium spinosum | reverse complement strand
GATAGATAGATAGATAGATAGATAGATAGATAGATTGATAGATAGATAGATAGATAGATAGATAGATAGAGAGAGAGAGAGAGAGAGAGAGAGCCCACGCGCGAAAGGCCAGTACCTCACGCTCCTTCCTGCTGCTGCTCACAAGGCGACAGTAGAGCCACACAATGGCACAGGAGAACGAAATCCTGGCTCGCTTTGGCTTTGGACGAGGATACTGAACTGGACTGGAACCCGAATGCCCCCCACATTTCGAGGAGTTTTGAAATATGCATGTAACTGGTGGCCAAAAATGCTCTCACAGATAGATAGCCCAGCAGAGCCTAACCTGACCCTACATATTTAACTTTCGCTCCCTCCCTCGCTTGAGGCTCGTCATTATCCATTAGTTTTCCTTGCGTCTCGATGCCTTCGTGATGAGCGGGAAGGAGTTCCTCATCGACGCCGTGGTGTAGTTCCTGCAGAGCTCGGCGTGGCTCGACGCCGTGACCGGGTTCCTCGAGGCCCATTTCCGCAAGTTCCTCGTGTTCGACTCCGGTGGCGGAGATGCAAAAGGCTCGGATGCTCATAATGATGGCGATGGCGATGAGAGGAAGGGCGTCACGCAGGGCTACTCGCTGGAGTAGTATGATACATTTCTGCTGTTCAAAGACCTCGTCAAGCGGCTCCTCGAACAGGTGATCGCAGATCTGGGCTGCTCGGGGGGAAGACCTTGTGGCTGTGCTGGAGGAGCGCGCGCGTCCGGGAGAGCACACGTCGGGTGAGCGGCGGTTTTTCATCAAGACCCTGCTCGCGTTTGAGGAGTACAGCGCCTTTTGTGAGAAGGTCAGCCAGTTTGCGGCGGAAAAGCGAAGTGGGGTAAATGGTAGCACCTGGCTATTCACCTAGAGGTGGTATCGTGATTCGGACTGGCAATGAACTGATGGTCTCGTTTGTGCTGCTGTTTCTAGCTAGCGGGGCTGCACTTGATGAGAGTGAGAGCAGCTTGACTCTGGAATACTCGGAGTGGATCCTGCAACTCGCGATCGCGAAATCCATTCTCGAGTCGAGAGCGCGCGGCGAGCTGCTAGACGAGACGGAAGAAGGGCTCGCGCCATGGGCAGAGGCGCTGATCGAAATGAGCCAGCACGCCAATATTCAGGCAGCGATGTCCGCGGAAATGTCCGAGACTCTAGAAGAAGGTAAGACTGTGGTTCATGAATCTCCTATGGGTTTCCATGTATTGTCCTAGTTCGCCTATCTAACTCCCCAGGACCTTGACTTGTTCAAGGTGAAGCCAAAGCCGACACTGAGATGCCTTCAGGAGCTGACGATCGGTTGAAAGAGCTCGAAAGAACCTTAATCCGAAAGGTGATGCGGCTTTTCTTTTCTATTAAACTCCCTATTCCATGCCTTTCGTCTGACTCTTCATCTTCCCATCGCTCCTCCCATCGATCTGTAGAGGCTCAAAGTGGATTTGCTCGTTGCACAGCGAATCGCGGACGCGAACGCGACGATGAAGCAACAAATGCTGCATCTCGTCGCCTCGGAGATCGACGACCAGCTCGACTCCGAGCTCCAGCAGCAGCAGCAACTTTCTAGCGGTGCAATGTCAGAAAATGAACTCGCGGGGCTCTTTGCGCAGACCGAGACTATCCAAAGCCGCTTGAAGCAGGCCAAGACCCAGTGCTTCGAGTTCAAGAGCGTGGCCCAGCCAGAGATGAACAAAATGTACGTGATATCCTCTCCTCTCTGTCATTGCCCAACGCCATTCAGTCTCTCATCTTCCACTGTCTCGGAAATTGACTCATGACCAATTTTGACTCCTAAGTACCTTTCCCTCAAAGAGAAGGTCCACTACCAGCAAGACCTGGTGTCCCAAGAAAAAGAGATCTTCAAATTCATCTTCTCGCAGATCCAGAAGAGCGACGCCGCGCTCGTGCCGCTTCTGCTTGAGTGGCTGCTGCTCGAGCCCGAGGGTCTCCGCGTGCAGAACCAGATCCAGGACCAGTTCGACGGCGTGCGTAACGACGGGTACTGGGTCCAGGACTGGGACGAAGGCTCACAGGCGTTCTTCTATGTGCACTCGGTCACAGGCGAGAGCAAGTGGGAGGCGCCACCGCTGTGCGGATACCTGGACATGAACCAGCAGTTTGTGTCGCTAGCGTGGGATGGATACGGCGAGCCGCCTGCTGCTGCGGCTGAAGAGGATGGAACGACTTCAGAGCCGACTGGGGAATCGAAAGCCACAGCAGTCGCTAAGAGTGAGAAAAGTAAGGAGGAGAGTGAGCAACAGAGCAGCGAACTGCAGACGCCCTTGAACGAAGCTGTAACTCAGATGGATGCGACGCTAAAGCATGCGAGTGGTGGTGATGCGAGTCAACTGGTGCGTTGAGCGCTTGTCTGATGAACGATTTGTCAAAGTGCTCACCTGTTAACCTTTGCTTTTGTGTTTGGTTAGCTCGAGATAGAAAGAGTCATGGAGCGCATCTCCAAGGAGCACGACGAAGAGCGACGCCGCCTGGAGTTGCTCTTCCAGGTCGAGAAAGCGCGCCAGAAAGAGGAATTGCGCAAGCGGAAGGAGAAAAAGCGTCGCGAGCGCCTGACGAAGAAGAAACTCAAGGGAATAGACGCAGACGCGGACGCTAAGGGAGAACCGACCGATACTGCGGAAGAAACCAAGCCGCCGACGAGCAGATCCGCTGTGCAAGAGCAGCACCAGTTCCCACGGATGGCATCTCCTCGCACGCTCTCACCCCAAACAGCGGCTATGAAAGCCGAGGTGAAAGACGACGCTGGGCAGGAGCCGCACGATGATGGCTTCAGCATCGTGGTTCCCGGTCACGGACGCATCGATCTGACGCATTTGCTGAGCGACTCGCACGCAAAGCGCTTTCAGAAACGCAAGGGACTTCCGCCATCGCAGCAACAGCAGCCACTACCGCCTCCGCAAGCGCTGTTGAACCCATCGACGCTGCGGTACTTGACCGAGAAAATGATCCAGAAGGGCCGATAAACCGGGGACCCGACACCACAAAACAAGAGCTCATTCTCGAAGAAAGCGGCCCGTTCGCAGCCGATGAGAAGTAGAAACTAGCAAAAGTGGTAGCGGTTCAATTGATCCCAGACAACACAATTTGCGAAGGATGGAATGGCCGTGAGTACTTCACTACAAAGCTGCGTTGTGCTTCTTCCTATACTTCTTCCCTGGTGAGCTCTTGTCTCCGCTGTTAACTGCGGCCGAAGACGACTTCTGCCGTTTCTTGAGTTGCCGCAGCTTCTCTAGTTTGGATTTGTATTCAAGTTCCACCTGGCACTTAGGAACTTTTGGAAATTTCTGCGAGTGGCGTCGTTCTCGACGTTGCCGCTCTCGGCAAAGATCAGCACGCTCTCGAGCGCGTTCTTGCGCTTCTAAGCACAAGGTCGGCAGCATAATACACACCGTGGATGAGTACCTCGGGACTAACTACTGACCCCTGAGAAACACTGACCGAGTTGTAGTCCAGCACTTTGCCGCCGTACTGGATGAGTAGCTTTGCGACGTTGAGCGACTTGACATAGTGCATCGGTGAGCAGCCAAAGCGATCTCGACTCGGGGCGTCAGCCCCATAGCTCAGCAGCAGAAACACGACTGCGCGGTGGTTGTTGGTCACTGCGAGGCGCAGTCGCGTGCTGCGACCCTATCCAACCATGCCAGCAAATAATCAGCACACTCAGAACAGGTTAGTAGAAGGCAAGTTGGACCTTCATGTTCGTTACCAGCATTGTCCGCAGCGCGAGGTCCGCGTCGGTCTTCTCGGGCAAGAACTTGACGATTTCCAGGTTGCCCTCGGCACAGGCTTCGTGCAGAAGCGCGCGTCCACTGTTCGGGTTGCGCGCGTTTACGCGGAGACCTGAGGTGGTGCACTCACGTTCGCTCTGAAGCAGCAGCTGCAGCTCATCGACGTCTCCGTCGAGCACGAGCTCCAGCGCCGCCGCAGTCTTGGACTCACTCGAGTCGGCATGCGAGAGCGAGACGAGCTCGTCGATGAGCGTGTCGTACGACATGATGATGAGCCCGAACAGTTTGTGAGTCAGTCAATCCGACTGCGTCCTTTTGGCTCACTCGTTCCTGCACGTCGCAGATTGTGCCCCGAAGAGGCACGGTTCGGTCTCACTTTGCTGCGCAATTTCAACCGGTCCGAATTGGGTCTGCGAACTGAACCGCATCAAACCGTGGCAAAACACAACCGACACAAACGACACAAACAATTGATACCAGCAGCAAGTAACATGGCGGCGCTGCGACGACTCTTTCCAGCTACACGACTGCTCCAGCACCAGCACCCGAGTAGTGCTGCTGTATGCGATGCTTTAGCGACCATCGCCACCACCAACTGTACATGGAGACCAGCGTCACGCCGCTTGTTCTCAACCAACGATGAGAACAAGAGCGCCACCACCGACTTTAGCAACCTCAGCAACGTCTTGAAGGTGAGAACGCTATCATTTCTTGACCGATACGGTACTCCCATGAAATGCATAGCTAACATACTCTGTATGGCAGGCACTCCGCGAGATCTCCAAGGAACTGGGACTCGTAAGCGCTGATACCAAAAAGGACCAACAGATCCAGCTGCCTGATACGAAGCTGCTCAAGGAGCTCGGATACCACAAGCTCGTGCACGCGATCCGCAAGAAGCACGGCGGCTTCGTGCACGTGGCGACGCTCCTGGGCGTCTCTAAGGGCGACGACGCCTTTGAGATCCACAAGCAGAAGAGCTCGCGCGCCAACCGGAGGCAGAAACGCACTGTGCGGCTCGCCAAGCACGACTTTTATTGAGTATCAAGATGTTTGATACTGAAGTACCAAATCGAGATCGCTAATTATAGCCAATGAAATGCTCGAAGCAGCTTGATACTCTTGATACTTTTGATACTTTTGATGTTTTGGTATCAGAGACGCTGACACTTTGACAAGCAAAGATGGCGGAGGCGGCGCTGCCCGTGGCAGTGCTCCAGGAGATCCTCGCGTTCGCGTACGCGCCGGCGCTGATTCTAGTCCCACCAAGCTCAGTACCAGCAGCACAAGGCGACTTTGCCAAGTGCGTTACGGAGCCCTCCACGGCTGGCCTGCTGCTGCTCGCGCGCGTGTGCAAAACGTGGCGCCGCGCGACGGAGACGCTGCTCGAGAGCTATGAGACGCGCGTGCTGACGCTGCACTTCACGATCGGCAACGAAGATGCGCAGCAAAAAGAGTATGAAGAGTTTCTGAAGCAGCATGGCTACTTGGTGCAGGATCTGCGCATCCACATTGTAGTACCAAAGCAAAGGCTCTGGTGGCAGACGCTTGATACTTCTTCTACGAGGGAAGACGACGATGTTGGCGATGATGATGATGACACTGAAGATGGCGGCAGCGCTGATACCAATGCTATCGACACCAATTACCATCCGCAATGGATCGACTGGAACACGCTCTTTGTGTACTGCCCGCACGTGCAGCGCCTGGATCTCTCCAAAGTGCCGCTGCACCACTTTGGTATCGGAGACCTCCTCGACGCCGCGTCCAGGCATTGTGTGGACATGCAGGCGCTCGTGATGCCCATGAAGGAGCGCATCCACGCGGAAGCGGTCGATGCGACGATCGACGAGACCTTCCGAGCGCTCTACGCCGCAATGGCTCGCTGGTACCAGCCTTCCGATACTGATACTGGTGGCACCAGAGGACTCTTGCAACTCACGGTACCAAGTCGCGATACTCTCGACCACCACCACACGTCCAACCAGTTTCTCACGACAGTCACCAGGTTTTGCCCGACCATTGAGTACTTGGACGGCTGGAAGCGGTCGTACAACGATCTACGCTTCGTCGTGTCCGAAGAGAGTCTCTGTGTGTCCCAGGAGGTCTGGGCCAAGTTCTGCGCCACGTGTGCGCACTTGAGAGAGTTCAGCTGGATCATCGTGCCGTTCGCCGACAATTTCTTCCTCCCGTTTGGGGAGACGCAAAAGTCGCAGCTCACGCACTTGCAGCTCACGTACAACGCGAAGGCGCCGTTCCGCATCCGACGCAGCGAATACTCAACAAATGGGCTCTGCGCAGTCGTCCGTGCGTGTCCAAAGCTGCAGGTGCTGGACGTGATCCTGCATCGCATCCAGCCCTCACACGCATTCGTGTATCCGCACTTGGATGAGATGATTGATGGTGAGGTGTTCAACGACCAGTTCATCGCTGAACTGGTGCGTTTTTGCCCACGACTCGAGAGGCTGCGCATTCGCGAGGTCGGTGGGGGCTCGTCGCTCATGAACTCGATCACGGACCACGGGATTCAAGCGCTCGCGGGTCTCAAGCACCTGGAATCAGTCGAGCTGCAAGGCGCCAAGTGCTCCGCGAATGGGATTCTATCGCTCGGCGATGATTTCCCAGCGAACTATGAAGTATCAAATAAAACCATCAAGATCCGTGAACTCGGCAGCCAGTTTGGAGAGGTCGTGAGCGATCTGCTAACCAAGTTGACCACAGGTGACTCAACTTTGTTTCACTGCGAGAAGCCACTGGTGATCTCGCTTTCGTGCCGACGGGGCTTCGTGTTCAAAAAGAGCTTTCTGGAGTCCGCGTTTGCGGAAATGAAGCTCCAGTACGCACACTTGCGCTTTGTCGCTGTGCTGAGAGAGAAACCATCAGCGAACAGCAGAGACAAGGATGGCTTCACGAGAGTCAGCATTGTTCCATCACTGACGATGAACAAGAATGTCGCGCGAGTGGGCAAACTGGTTGTGTACACTCGTAGAAGCGTACTCAGTGCAAAGTTACACGAAAAAATCGCCCAGCATCCAGACACGTGCATCATTCAGCTGTAACAAAGACGACTGTCATCATCCTCGTGTGAGGTGTGGTGAAATAGCAAGAAGGTTGGACACCCAACCAGTTTTCTTACAATTTATAAAATAAATCAGTCCGAATCGGCCGAGTCTATTGACAGAATCTCCGCCGAGTCGCTGGCGCTTGGCTCGGAACCTACTTCTGCTTCTGAATCGCTCTCTTCAGTCGGAGCCGCGCGCTTCAGTCTCTTCAATGGTTTCCGATTACGACGACGAAGTGCAGGTGATTCCGGCTCCGAATCCGAGTTTGTCGCTTCCGATGCCGAACTCTCCGACTCTTCCACCACGCTGCCGTACCCCTCCGAGTCATCGTCCTCTGATACGCTGCTGCTCTGATTCTCCTGACTGGACTGAGTCTCCACACTCTCCACGCTCTCCCTCTTTCCTTTGCCTCTGGTTTGGATTACAACAGCGGAAATAGCAGGAGGGCTGAGCGAAGCCAGCTCGTCAAACACGCCCAGATCCGCTTCTTTCGAGGACACGACGATTTTTCCAATCGTGCTGAACGCCGACACGGAGCCTTCTTCCAGCACGCCGTCGGCCTCGATCGCGATACGGAGCCACGGACGCTTTGTCTTGATCTCCCGCACCGATTTGTTCCAGTCTTTGCAGAAAGTCTTCAGGTTCTTGTTCTTGAAATCGGGATCGGTCGTTAAATTCCGGACCTTGACCGCGATCTTGGGCACTACCGCATCGTCGTCCTCTTCATCATCCAAATCGTCTAGGATCTTTGTCAGCAAATCGAGCGCTTCGTCATAGAACGCTCGCCCGCTCTCACCCTGGTCGATCCCGATGTCCACGGTGCGCTGCCTCTTAGAGTCTCGCCAGTGCTTGATGAAGGCAAACACGCCCAGTTCCCTGCCTTCAACGCCCGTGATGACCACGTTCTGAAGGCTATCGAGCTGACTGAGCGCAGTAATCCCCTCACTTGAAATGGTTGAGATCGGCGCGATTTCTTGACCCGCGTCGATCTCCACGAGCTTGATCTCAGTGAGAGAACGACACGAATCAACAATCGCACTAAGGAAATCGTCGCCAAAGGCGTCAGCGTCGACAGAACCTGGCTCTTCCATGTTGGAATGCAAGATCACGTGAAGCTGCTCCAGGTGGGGTACTGCCCTGGTCACCAACGACAAAGTGCCGGCGGTTGGTGGCGACACCAGCTCTTCAGGCAAGAGGTTGTCCTCGTCTTCTTTCTGTTGTTCTTTCTGGAACTTGAAGTCGTCCCAGCTCCAGCTCTCGCTCACTGTCAGGCACAACCTCCGCAGCTTCGGCTTTGGTGACGCTGCAAAGATCTGAAAGTAGTTGTCGTGGAACGGCGCGACCGCCCAGTTGAACTCGCGCAGTGAAGAGCCCGTTGATTCACAGAATCGCGTCCAGGTACTCGGTGAAATGTACCATTTCTCGTCGCACTCGACAAAGTCCTCGACTTTGTAAGCTGCTTTCCAACCATCCAGGAACTCCAACGAGGGACAAAACTCGGCAACCACCTCCAGAAACTTGGAGGTTGGCGCCACGGCGTCGTCTTCTTGGCGATTCGGGACCGTCAGCTGTTTGATGTGAGTGTCGCCCTCGCTCCACTTCTCGAGCGCTTCGTACAGCTTGCCGTAGTTTGCAGCACTCGCTTTCTTCGCTGCCTTGGTTGTCGAGCTGCTTCTCGAGAAAATCAGGCTCTCCATCTCGGGACAGTTCGAGGACCCAGCGTCCAGTATCAAACCTAGCGCGGTGTGCTCAAGCGGAACGTTCTGCAGATCTAGTCGCTGCAGCTTCGGGCACTTGGTGAACAGCGCATCCCAGTCCAAGAGCGCCAGGTCCTTTGGCTTGAGCTTTGCGTCGATCGTCACGCGCACATCCAGCAATTGGTCTCCGCGTCGCTCGAATTCGCTCTGGAGCTCTTCAAAGTCGTCTTTTGATTGCGCATCGAGCAGCTCCACCTGGCACACGTTGACTATAATATCCTGCACCACAGCACGCACCGCATTCTTCCACTCGGCTGACACCAGCGCCATGGTCCTCAGCTTGTGGATCGGCAGGTTCGGACGCTGCGGCGCGCATTTCTCCACAGGGACAAAGCCGCTGACTGCGAACGCCAATATGCGAGTGAAGAGCGGTCGAGGCAGTTGAGCAGCAGTTTGCACAGTCGCCTCTACGACGATGGCGGAGCTCTCTTCATGTCTGCTTCGCTTCGGGTTGATGGTGATGGTAGTGCTATTGGGGTCTTCCGTTGCCACCAGTGCAGGAGCTGTAGCTGCGCGCTTCAGAGACATCACTGGCGCTCGCTGGTGGTGGAGCGGGTACGGGCGTCGCTGGTGGATGCGCTGGACGAAGGCAAGGGCAGAGGAAACGCTGTTGGTCTTGTTCTGCAGCAGCTTTTTCGTTGTCGTTCCCACTCAAGTCAGTCAGTCAGTTTAGCCTTTTGGCGCACTGATAGGCATCACTTGAGTACAGTTTTGTAATTATGAAGAGCATTTTTGCCTAAAATCGCAAGAAACAGGTGCTCCTCGCATGATAAAAACCTTATAATGAAGAATAAAACCTGATTAATGAATGCGACATAATTAAATCAAGTCAAATGTCCTGTCTGCTGAAAGTCAGCACCACTGTATTCAATTTTGAAGGGGCAATACCGAACAATTGAACCCAAGTCAGTTCCCATGACAACCATTTTCCTCTATAATTTACAGCATGTTGTTACACTTGAGTTGAACGCCCCAGCTCTCCTCTCACCCCCCTCCCCGACAACCCTTTGTAGTATTTCGCCTGCCTCTAGCTCTCCCTCGGCTCCGTTTTCAGTCGCCACAAACTTCCACTCTCCTCTCTTCTCTCACCCGACCCGGAGGACCATCTCGAACGGACTCTTGCCCTGGTCCTTGGCGTCATACGCGATGTCTCCACGGTAGAAAGTGCCGCCAAAAGAATCCGGAAATGACCACGAGGTGCTGAAGATCGCGAACTTCGCGATCCGGTAGGGAAGGTCACGACGCAACGGGCCCCTCTCCTTCGCGAGCGTGAGCTGGCACTTGACGCTCGGGTATTTCTTCTCCAGCAGCGTCTTGAGCGAGTGCATCTTGTCCTCGACTCGCTTCACGGATTTGGGGTCGGCGGACCGGCCCCGATAGAACCCCTGGTCCTCGATCACGAGCGCGAATGGCTTGCCCTCGAAGGAACCCGGTTCATCCTTAGCCATGGTCTTCAAAACGTCGATGATGCACATCCCGATGCCTTTCATCACGCCGACTTTGATGTTCCGCTGGCGCGCGCAGTGGGAGGACCGATTCCGCACAAACGCAAGGAGGCCGTCCGCCGAGACTTCTTCGATCGCGGTGAACGCCACGTCCGAGAGCGACGACATGCCCGCGAGCGCAGTCAGCCCCTTCTCAGTGATTGTTTCGATCGCCTCCGCACCTTCATACTGACCGGCTTCGATGATGCTCAGCTGCTCCAGGTACGGCGTCGACTTGGACAGCTGGATGAGAAACTGGTCGTCAAAGACGTTCACGTCGATGCGAGAGTTCGGGTGCAGGTATACTTTGAGTTTCGTGAGGAACGGGAGACCGCTGACTAAAGCGCATAGTCCCTCTGACGAGTAGGGTTTGGAGATATCCACGTATTCTGTCGACGGTGGTGGCTCAGGCTGGGGCTGTGACTGAGGTAGTGGTTGTGGTTGTGGCGCCGGTGGGAAAGTGGTTATCCTTCGCGTACCAAAGCCCGGGATTGCAGGGTTCATCGACACGTCCTCTATACCTTCTTCAGCGCCAAACGAGTCGGAGAAATCCAAGTACAGATCCGTGAGCAGCACTTTCGGTGTCGCGCCAAACGGTCGGAAGAACGCATCGGTGAACGGCACGACCGCCCAGTTGAACTCACGCAAATACACGCACGTCTTGCAGAACTCCACCCACGTCGCGTCCGTTACTTTCCACTCTTCGTCGCATGTGATGGGTGCCCAGCCGTCGCACAGGTACGTCAGCTTCCAGCCGTCAAGCACCTCAATGTGCGGACAGTACTTGGTCACCGCGGCAATGAACGCGTTCGAGGTCCAGAGCGTGTGCGCGACCGTGAGCTGCCGCAGACCCGAGTGACGGCCGCGCGTGAACCAGCGCGCGAGTGCGCCTTCGAGCTTCTTCTGGAAGATCTCGTCGTCGAGCGCGAACTTGCTCTCGTCCTCGGCGATCCGGCTGTAGAAGCGCGCGTACTTGTCCCACGCGAGCGGCAGCGGCAGGATGAGCGCCTGAAGCTTGAGGCAGTACTGTGCCGCGGCCTGCACAATTTTGCCCATGTGCGTGCGCGTGAGGAACGTCATCTCCGAGAGATCAAGTCGCTGCAGGTTCGGGCAGTGCTGCAGGAACTCGTGCCAGGGGATGCGGCTCGCGGCGTCCAACCCTTGGCGCACGTCGTAGTACCCGTAGAGCGCGACGCGCAAGTCCACGAGCTGGTCGCCATGCGCGATGATCTCCTTCACACTCGTGAGCACCTGGTCGCTGTTCTTGTACGAGAAATTGATCTTGACCCTTCGCTGCTTGAAGCTCGCGATGATCTCGTCGACGAGCTCGCGCCAGTAGGTGCACACGCCGCGCCAGCGCGCGAGCTTGTCGATGTCGATTTTCTCGCGACTCACACGCTTCCAGCCCTTGCACTTGGCGGGGCCGAGCTTCAGCGACAGGTCCTTCATCGCGAATGAGAACACGAGCTCCATCACAGACCGCGGCAGTAGCGACATGTCGGTCTCGGCAGCGCGGCGGCGAAGCGCTGCACCTGCAGCTTTCGGCTCAGGCTCGTCGTCAGCATCTGCTATTGCTAATGCAGGCGACCGCCGTCTATCGGGAGCGCCTCCAGCGCGAAGCGGACTCAGCGGGTCGGTGATGGCGGCGATCGCGTAGAACTTGGCGTGGCGCGCGGACGGATGCGGGCCATGATCGTGAGCTGCGGCGACTGCGTTGCTGGCGGCTGTGCCTATAGAGGAAGAGGACGGACGTAATGACGCTGCTGCTGCTGCTGCTGCCAGCTGCTTGCGCTTGCGCTCGGCGCCCATGGTACGCAAAACAAGCAAGTGAGTGAGTGAGTGAGTGGATGAGTGAATGAAGAGCTTGCTGCTGCTGCTGCTGCTGCTGGCGAGCTGCAGTGAGCGGGCAGAGCGCGAGAAGATGAGGAGTACTGGCGTCTGGAGCTTTTCTCGTGGGGCTCTTGGGCGTGTTTTTCGCCCTTTGCATCCAGTGCTGGCGGGCTTTTTGTGGGAAGTACAGTCAACTCCGACTGATGTTCATACATCCGTATCACAATCAAGTAACCTGTATATAAATCATCAGTTGAATGTTCAATACAGGTTAACAATATAAAAGTAGTGAAGGTACCTGTATATTATATTGTGTCCGCTAGGAGAATGTTTGTTTTCGTTATGAAAGGTGAGGCTGGGTGCATTGGCTGTTTTCTTTCCCCCACAAACGTCACCTGTTTGCGCCAATCACGCTTGCCCCATCGCCCGCTCTATCGCCCCCCACAATTCAGTTGCGTCATTCACAAGCCTGTGACTCACAAGCCAAAATATAAGGACCCACACGATCGCCAGCCAGACCACGATCCTCATCCATTTCCCCACACAAGTACAACAGCAGTATTCGTCCAGACATATACACGCAACTCGCCAGCTCTTCCAGGCAAAAGTGTGTGTATTCACTTGTGAAGCCCTCCCTCTCTCCTACCTACAGGAGTGCTCTATAAAGTTCTCTATTGCTTCTCTGCGCTTCTTCGAGCTTCTCTTGTCGCTGGAATAAGCTTTTCGTGGAAAAACTTAAGCCTGAAGCTCTTGGTAACTGTGTGGTGTATTGTCAGTCAGCGGAGAACCCGAGGTCCAAGCTCTGGGAAAGCTTGAAGGAAGGTATGGTCGCTTCGCACGAAATTCTGCATGCTTTCGTTCGCACATGTGGCTCTTTTGGAGTCAGCGGAAGCCTCTCGCGTCTTGTCTTGCCCGGAAAAAGGGCTGTTGGCTCTACATTCTGGCACTCGGAGTGCGATTTGAATGGGATTCTTTCTATGGATCGATCGATGGGTTCGCTCGGGAAAGATCGTCGGACAAAGTCGGCGGAGAACTGTGCGCCACGCCGTCGCCGTCGCCGTCGCCAGCGTCCCACAGTGAACACCACAGTGGGCTTTGAGGTGACTGCATGGACGAACGATGCATTGCTCTCTGTAGATGGTCGGAGAGAGGAGCAAGTCAGTGTGCGGACCTGGATGGTTCTTGGTGGAAGAAAAAGTTTCTATATATTTATGCCTCTTTGGTTCATAATCTCCGACCGACGAGCTCGGCTGACTCGCGGAGCCTGGAGTGGGTTGGCTTGGGAAGTAGAGTATGCGAGAGATTCTACTTCTTGCTGCCCTTATTGCCGCCGCCCTGCATGTCCTTGGCGGCTGGCTGCTGCTGCTTGTTTGGTACTGGCGCCGCGACTTTCTTCTCTGGCGCGGGCTTGGCTTGCTCCTGCTGCTGCAGCTGCTTGGCGTTGTTC